>CM076578.1:1945683107-1945879684 GCA_034641835.2 Pinus albicaulis
GTGCACGGTACCATGGTGCCTATCGAGTAGATGGTACGAGAACCAACGCTACTGGTGAGCCCTAGTATTGCACCAAGAGTGCTGCAACTCATAGGGCCTGCCCCCCGTTAGGCCATCGCATTTTTACATGTTAGTGATGACTACATCTTTACAATGGGAGTTTTCTAGAACCATCTTGCGTCAATATGTCATCCAGAAAACCCTCCCAAAACTTTTTTTGCCCTTTTACCCGTCCAATCCACCCCCGTGCTGTCAAACCTCATGGTCACAAGTCTACTCAGCTTCCACCTTCTGATTCATCATCACCTTAAAGCACAATCCACATCCGTTTCAAAAAAGTTCCCCTGTTAGAAGTGGCGTCGAAGACATTTCACCCTTGGCAATCATCAAAAAGCCAAAAAACCTATCTCAGTCGGTACTCGGTACCATGACCGATCCCTTACTTTGCAAATGAAATTGACAAATGTTCTTAAGTCGCGCCTACCTCATATTCCCTAAGTCTCAGCACCGCATAAAGCCCAATCTCAAGTCGACTATTAGGTTTTTCTATGTCTTATGGTTTCTACAAAGGCAGGAAATATAACTTCATCTCAGGAGGAACATGTTGATCTACGCTTAGAGGAACAAATGGCTTTAAATGTGGTCATATGGGAGTCTTAGATGAAGTTTCTGAAACAAAAGTCACTCATCATGATCTTACTCTTCCAAGATGAAAATCACAGAAGAAAGGGTCGCCACCTGCCTCAAATAAAATCGTAAATTTTCAAGGCCCGTGAACCTCCTTCATTTATACAGAGGGTTAGGCGCCTCCTTCATCCATAAGCGTAGCTGAGCTCGCATTGACTCCGTATGCTGCGGTGCAAAGTCCAGGTTTGCCTTTACTAAAACAATGAAACAATGATTCAAAGTTTTATGAATGTAATCGATGATCATAACATGGAATGGAGCTTGAAGGTTAGTTCAAAGAAAGCGGGAGAGTCCGATTTTGACAAAAGAGATCATCCGAAACTCTCTCAAGTCATGTGAATCTTTGAACTTGAAAAGGCCTGGCTGCAGAACATCCAACCATAGTTCGTTTGGTCCAAGACTGGAATAGATACAAGTAACCAATGCCATTACACAAAGCAGAAAGAAAGCCCTTGCTGAAAAGCACTGATTCCTTCATAGTCATAAAGATTTTTTGGTTGCTAACAGTCAAGAGATGAACAAGCCAAATGATAAATATCTCTGAAGAACCCTAGAACAAAGACACCTGGCGCAGGGTTCCTTCTTAAAACACAAGATGCTTTGAGTATGCCAGATTGATGTTGTTCAAATGGTTTACTTACCACCACATCTCGCAGAAAGGTCGTGTCAAACATAGTGGTAAAAAAGGCCTTCGGATACCTTACCCGATGAAGAGCCTCCTCCATGCATGAGTAGAGGGCCAAAGACATTGCAAGTTAAGAAGCTGATTGATATAAAATATAATGGAAATATACCAAAAAACTGAATAGGAGTCACGTACGTGCGTTAATGTCTTCCTCTCTGCCTATGATGCAGCAGATTCATTTCCTTCAAAAGCTATCCACAATTCTGACTTATAGTGGAAAGAAGGAAATGTTATGAATAATGTATGCTATTGATACCTCAAAAGGAGTAGCTGTAGAGAAATGGTTAAAGGCATCTCACTATCACCGCTCTGTGTTTCAAAGAAGATCCTTTTGAGTAAACAAAGAAGTATAGTGTGAAAGCAAGCCATCAAAAGAGCCACTTGCTACCAAGGGAAGCTTCACAGAATCACTCCGGGAGCGCAATCATCAAACACTCAGTAACACAGCCATCTCATGCCGACAACACCGCTGTATGTTAATCTTATGAATAGGCAGAAGGTTGGTTTTGATGAGTTGACACTGCTTATATGTCTTATAACAAACACAAATATTATTATTCCAAAGGGGCGTATGTAGCATTTAACTCATGGAAAAAGTTGACCGCACATGGCCTTTGGAAATTTTGTTTACCAAAGATTTCTCCTTTAAAGTTATTATTCACTGTGTTCCAAAGGTCTTTCAGCCCGTGATCATTGTTGGGATAGTTTAAAAGAAGAAGCACAAATCCATTTTTTTGAGTGTGGTGGTGACTATACTACACCTACAAGCAGAGATTTGAAAACCCACTATAGGTAAAAGATGGAAGAAGTTGCCGAAGACCAAGAGTTGTTGTCAAAGCAAAGTGATAAACATCGATGCAAAACACCGTAGCAGAAGTGGTGGAGTTGGCCTGGTTTGATTGGTCAAACTTCTGAGTTCTAAGTTAGAATCAATGTAAGAGTTCAAATAACAAACCCACCGTTAAAAACAAAACGTAGTTAAAAGATCAATGTTAATTCCAAGGTTAAATGACCGGTTGGAGAGTTATGGTGACATAGACTCAAAGGGTAAGTATGGTGTAAAGTTTTCATTTCCAAAAAACAAGAAGAGCTCAGCAGCCTCTAAGACCAAGGCGAGAAATCCATTAAAAATTCACAAGTATATTAATCGGCAGCAGGGCACAAGATTGTTGGCGGAATTTTACTGTGGCTCATTGCGACGTGCTCGCATTGCTGGCGACGTGCTTGTACAAGGCCGCTCGACTACACGGTACAAACACCCGACAAACACGGTTGCCAAGGGTTTTCTTCAAAGGTTGCCGCGCAGCCTATCCGAGTCCCCGCATTGTTTCAGCTCTTTCAAAAGCGGATGTTCATCAAAGTCTATATCTTTATATGCTCCCCCATCAAATTCAAGGTTTTGATAAAGGACATTAGTTAGTTTTAAAACCCCTGACCTTGCCATTATTGTTGAAACAAAAGAAATTTTCTAATATTAAAGAACTAACCATTGCAATATGATAAAGCACACTTATTGGTTCCAAAGAGCACATAGAGATACGGGGTTTTGAAGTTGTCTTGTAAAGATTTGTGCTTTGATTAGAAGAAAGCTTGAGTGAGTGAAAAGACAAAGGTTTGGTCTTAAAAGAGAAAACTATCTTCACAACCTTATCTTGCCAAGCATTGTCAAAACAAAGAAGTACCTCGCAAGGGAGTTTTGACATTCTTTTGTTGTTTGAAAAAGAAAACCCAGAAACTTCCGTCAGAGCTAATAATCTTCTAAAAACTCGTCATTATCACCCAAACCCCGTGTGTGATTGGCACTCCCTAGCATATGTGTGCTCGTTTTGTTTGATATGCAAACAAAGGTAAAGAAGGCACACTGCACGTATTTAATTGCCGAATGTTTGAAAGCCTCCTCCCAGCCAGTGATGGGTTGACACCAAAGTTGTCAAAAAACAGAGATTGTTGGCATTCTCTCACAAGCACACCTTTTAGCAAATCCACTCCTTTTTCTATTGTTTATTACCACCGTGGAAGAGTTATTGTGTAGATTTTCCTAGTGCAGCTACCTCATAGACAAAAAGAAGGCGGTGAGGTTGTTAGTTGAATTCAAACATTTGAGATGAGGTACAGGTAGTGCTGACCTTTGAAATTCACAAGCAAAAAGGTGGTTTTCCCTAAAACACTATGCATCGATTTTACACCTAAACCGCTCTTTTCCCTTGCACTATATTGTATTATTCTAAGATTTGTTGATGAGTTTCCTAAGGTGATTAAACATTAAAAGGCAAGTAGTTTGTTGATCGTGGTTGAAACATTGAGGCAAAGGGCATAGAGATGTTGGTGGACGTTTAACCCATGCTGCGCAGGAGCATTTTAAACCATCAGAGTATGATTTATATCTAACTTGGTCCATTTCTTTTTACAAAAACCATATTTATCATGTTGGAAGATTTGTTAATGTGGATTTTCTCAAGGTGAATAGGCCATTTTCTAGAAGGCGTTGTTGAAATAACATTGAAGCCGAGAAGGCAAAGGTGGTGATTGATTTCTCAAATTCACAAGTAAAGGTGTTTTCCTAAACACAAATGAGCTGATATTTCACCTAACCAAAAAGTCTCCTTTCTTTTCCACCGTATGTTATCTTTTATAGAAATATGTTGACGAGGTATTTGTTAAGGTGAATGACCTCAAGAGCAGGGTTTTATATTGGAAGATTGGTCTTATAGATGCAAATGCAAGGGTTGGTTGACTGAAACCTACCAAAGAGTAAGTTTTTCAAATTGTGGTACAAGAAATATTGAGTTTGCCTCATTCTGTTACTGTGGTACCATATTAAAAGTTTGCCTTGCTGAAGTGCATACAGAGTTGAAAGGTTGTTTTGCTGCGCAGGTGGCTTGAATTCCAAGAAAAAACATTGTTGCATTTTATTCAATGGCACCAGGTCCATATCTGGCTCCAAACAGTTGTAGTGACTAGTCTCAATCCACAGAAAGCGCTTACAAAGAAGGTATTGGCTCCTTCCAAAGTTTGGTCAAGGTTAGAATGCCTCCAAAGCGAGATCACAAGGTGTCCACATAAGAGATATCATCTCCATAGAAGAAATCAATGCTCACCCATCAAAGGCTTTTCAATTTCCATGAAGTAGGTTGTCTTGATTTTCACAGAGGATAGAAGAAGTCAAGAGTTTCTCACCACTTACACATTTGTGCGCTTTGAGATTCAAGGAAATACTTCCAATAGTTATGTCTGACTTCAAATCTCCCAAGGTATGTATCCAAGGCTACCAAGATCCCGATTGCAGGGAAAAGTGGCTTAAACAAGCGCATCTCGATCCAGAGGATTATAAACCTTCATCGTTTTCCTAACATAGGGAAACCATCACCGCTATTTTCCTTCTCCTATCTTTCTGATAGTTATGTCTGTACGATGAAAGCCATAATGAGATATTTCACTTAGGAAGGGAGGTTTAGCCAATTTTGTCATCATGTCCGCTTGTTGATGCATTTTACCGTATGGTGAAATTAAACCTTCCATACCTTTTGTCCAAAAGAGAGAAATGGCAGCTATCATTCAAAAGAAGGCTCCACTCAAACTCTCTCTTCTTTCATCATTCCTTGATCAAGATTATCTTCTATACCAAATACGGAGAAGAAAGGGGTTTCATGGGATTCATTCATTAGCCATAGATTTCTCCACTCATTCTCCCGTTTTATGTTCCCTTGTATCACAAATTTCATTCACTACCCAAGGTTTTATCTAAAGAGGGCCCACTTAAAAAACTCAAGATGATCTATTGGGCAGCTATGAATAGGGAGAAGGAGAGGGCACAGAACTACTGTGAGAAAAAGAAGGCAGTGAGCAGTGCAGCTGGGCTTGGAAGGACAAGAACAGCTGGAGATTAGTGAGCAGTTAGGCCTGGAGTTTGAAGACTCCAAGCATAGGTACTCCTAAGAGGAAATGAAGAGCAGATGTATTTGAGGAGCAGCAAGCTGGGCAAACAAAGCGCCTTGAGCCACAAACTCAGACAGACAAGGAGGCTACGTAAGTCAAGCCGCCCTTCTCGCGTGACCAAAACCTGCTCCTGGTAGAAAAGAGGAAATGTCAAAAGGATCTACTTCTAGCTTGCCAAGGAGAAAAGCTGTCGTATTAGCTTTCAAAGGCAAAAGTAAAATTGGAGAAAGTGCAAAAGATGAGGTGAATTAGCTATTATCCCTATCCAAAGTGATGATAGTGACAATGAGGGCCCCGCCTCCTTGAAACCTCCTCATTCACAAAGAAGGGAAATTGAGGTGTTACAAGAAGATCTTCAAAGGGCGAGGAATTTCAACCACTGAGGTTGAAAACAAACAAATGAAGTATCATGCAAACGATTCACAGTGCGGCGATCAAGTATAAGCAGGCAGCTAGTGCTGTGCAAGTAAGAATTGAAGAGCTCATTGGCGTTTGTTGATGAAGAAGAGGAAGACCACCAGGGCAAAAGAGGCCTAGACCACCTGGCTTAGAAAAGCCTGGAGAAACAGAGCAAGAAGAACAAGCTCAATCAAGCCTTTCCTCTCACCTCCTCTCCTTTTGAGCAAATTGAGAAAAACAAGGAAGCATGGCTTGAGAGGGCATTAACCAAAGATTTGGAAACAAAGCTTGAGAAGGCAAATTGTGGATCTTGAGCTGGCAGAGAAAGAGGACTCTTTCACTTCTGTAAACCAAAACTTCTACTCACAGCTGTACCAGCTGCAGCGCAAGAGAAATCAAGAAGTTGGAAGGAGAGGCGCCTAGCACGGAAAGAAGAAAAAAGCATATCAGCCCTTGATATTTTGGCTTCAGCTTCGGAGCACGTTTCTATGGATCCTTGAGGGTCATGCATGCCAATTTTGGGCCTGTTTCGGAAACTTTTTGTTTTTTGGCATTTTTGGGTTTTTCGCCAAAAACTCATAAATTCGCCATTTCAGTTTGATGAGTTGTCAAGGGAGGAGGATGATACCAATGGATGCCATAATTCCATGAGCAGGTCTCCAGCGATTTTCAGGGCATTTGAAGATCATTCGCCCCCTCAAATTGGCGAAAAACAGCCTCATTTTGCACGTTCTGCCCGCCATATCAGCAGTCTGCTATTTTCTGGGTTTTTGCGCACAGGTACAGTTTTGAGGGACTTTCAGAGATCAGATTGAGGTGATTCCACTTGCGCCGGAAAGCAGACACAGAGAGATTTCCAACGAGCCATCATGAGCCTCATTTCGACATCGGGAAGGCTTCCATTTGCATCCAACAAGTCAGGGGACCTTTTTCAGGCATAAATATGAAGTATTTTTGTAATTTTTGAACTCCAAAAATCTGCTTTTCCCAAATGTGCGTTAAGCTATTTTTATCATTGGGAAATCATGTAAAGTCAATATGATTTCCGTTTTTAGCAGTTTTTTAGATATTTTATGGGATATTTTGTGCCTTGGGCTTTGCAAAGCCTCAAGGACAAGTTTGGATATTTTGACTTGGCCAATGGGATAGCTAGTTGCTCCATGAGGTTTTCCTCCCTCAAGCCTATTTATCCCATGGTTCTCATTGTAAATCAGAGGCTGAACTTGAGAGAAGAATTAATGCATTGGTCATATGAGCTTTGAAGAATACACTTGAGTTATGATTTTTGGACTGCCTCTGGGATGCTTTTGAGGAATGTTGAAGGCTTGTTGATGGATTCCTTGACATGGTAGAATGGTATAGTGCTTCTTAATGTGTTTTGTCTTCTAGTTTTCACTCATAATTCATTTTTCTTGCTGCTATAGATCAGTAAAGATTGATTTTGAGACATGCCCATGGAGGCACCTCAAAATCCCTGAATCTTCATAGCTTGATGTTTTCTTCTCCTTTAGTTATGCTAAAGAATTCTTAGCTGCTCTTTAGTAACCTAAGGTTTTGTTGCTAAGTTTTATTTATCAGTTCCATGTATGTTGAGTAGGATGTATGGTTTTCCCTACCTACCTATCAGCTGCCCATAGTTCTGTCCATAAAACTTTCTCTTTGACTGATTTGTTGATCATTTTGTTGAACCAAGGAGGCCTAGTCCCGATCTAGCCTTTTGCCTAAAACTATGAAAACTTATTTGTCCAAGTGCCCAATGACTTAGAGATTATGTTTAGGCGTTCCGGCATAGTTTATGAGTTGTTAGTTTGTCTCATGTGTTTTCCCCAAAGTCTGATAGCCTTTTCCCGAAGTTAGAGGGTCTTATACCTCTATGTATGGCTGGAATGTTTGATTTCTATGTATTGATTAGTTTATAGTTATTCCTAGCATGATCAATGGCTTGCTATTACATGTTTATGTCTGCTATTAACTAGTTTTCACTTGAAATCCCTTGTCTTTCACCAACTTATTGTCCATTTAATCCATTTTTCCCAGAGATCCCTTCTACTGTGAATCAAATCGGCCCTACAGCAGCTTTACATCATCACTTCATAGCTTCCTTGACCTGTTTGACCCCATAGCCCAATTTATCTACATCTTGTTATCCAATTTATGTATTTGATCAGTTTCATCCCTCACAAACTTAAAAAACCAAAAAACTAAAAACATACTTCATAACTAGCCTAATATCAGAACATCGCAAGTAAACACACCGACATCTTTTACACTTATAGAGAGAGCCCTCTCTGAGTCCAGGAAGGCTAGGTCCTTGGGCTCCAAATCTTGGTTTGATGTTACATCGTCATTTGGCTAGCCAATCGGCCAAATCACGGGACCCTAACATAATGGCGATCACGGTGGGACATATTGAGTACATGACAGTCTAGCAAACTTTTATAGGCTCCTTAGTCCTTCAACTTTTAACTTAAACCATCAGCCTCTAGAATCATTTAGTGTAAATTCTCTGTTTCACCATCTTAGCAAAGTGATGAATCAGGTTTATAACACTCTTACATCCTAGGCTGCACATAAAACTCAGAAAAAACCACAAAAAACTCCTTTAGATTGGTTTTTAATAGTATTGGTGGTGGACCATACAAATATATCTCAAACAACTGATTTTCCACCTGGCGACTCCACTAACTTCTAGTAAGCCTTACTATTCCACCAAACTCTAGGCTACTATCCGATAGACCTATCCCATCACTCACTAACATAGCGGGAGATGGTAAGACATTGAGTACATAATAGTCCAGCAAACTCTTATAGACTTTTTGGTCCTTTAGGTACCATAAACAAGCAAGCAGTCCATAGAATCATTTTTTAGAGTAAACTCTTTTTGTCCTCATCACCCTAGCAAAGTGTTGAAACAAGTCTAGGATACTTTAACAAACCATAGGCTGCACATAAAACTCAGAAAATCCAAAAAACATTCTCAGATTAGTCTTGGTGGTGGACCATAGCTTTATTCACAAAACAACTAATTTTCCACCTGGCGACTCCACTAATCCATCCCTTTACTTTTTGACCATCCTTCGCCTTAGTATAACTTTAGAGAAATCACTCATCCAAAACATTCACCAATATCATTCTCTCTAAACTCTGGATCTAAAATCTGGCTTCACGAAGAATCAATACCAGATCCCATCCAGACCCAAATCCTCCTATCATAGTAGATGACCCAGAAAAGATTCTGTGGCAAGCTTCCAAAACTGATCATCTAGCTACCGATAGATCCATCCGTAGAACAAGATCTGTACCTAAAACTCGCAATATCCTTCTAGATTCACCTTCGGAACTAGAGTCATCACAAGCTCTTCCCCGAAGTAAATCATATAGTAAGATAAACTTCGACGATCTTGAACCCCTAAACCCATCACAGAGTCCTATTAGAGAAGCTTCACCCACCACTCCTCCTGATTTCCAGCTTCTTTATCAATTTGGCTCCTATCATCCTAGATCTGCTCAAAACCAGATCACTAGTCCAAGTTCATCCGCTACACCTGTTCAAACCACCACTGCTCAAACCACTTATCATGTACCGTATGCACCTTGCGTTGCCACCTTTAGCTCCTCTCCCAAACAAATATCAAGACAAGATCCCACACTTTACTGGAGAAGACACCACCACACCTCAACATCATATAAGTAGAATGACTGATGCTTATGAATACCTAGAGGTACAAGACGAGACTGTCCGAATGAGAATATTTGCCCAAAGTCTTGGTGGTGAACCCAAAGCATGGTAACCACTTCATTTCAGCCTACTAGTCCTCATCTTGTACATCATCCATTAGCTCCAGTCATGGCAGCCTGGTACGCACCTTTGGTGCTGCCACCACCTTTAGCTCCTCTCCCAAACAAATATCAAGACAAGATCCCACACTTTACCGGAGAAGACACCACCACACCTCAACAGCATATAAGTAGAATGACTGATGCTTATGAATACCTAGAGGTACAAGACGAGACTGTCAGAATGAGAATATTTGCCCAAAGTCTTGGTGGTGAACCCAAAGCACGGTTCAAAAGCTTAGCTCCAAACAGTATCCATGATATCCCAGAACTACATCAAGTTTTCAGAAACCGGTGGGAAATCCGAAGAAATCCCATTCAAATCCTGTTAGAATATAACAGCCTAAAACGGGAAAATGGGGAAAGTGTCCAAGCTTACTGTACTAGGTTCAACAGTGTATATAACTCCCTCCCACCTCTTTTCAAACCTCCACTTGGTTTAGCTTTGGCAAAATTTCCTGAGGGGTTTGATCCGGACATGACATATCACCTAAGAGATAAGGATCCCCCTACCTTGGAGGAAATGCAACAAATAGCTATAAAAGCAGATGCCAACTTAGCTGAAAAAAGAGCTAGAACTAGATCAGAGAGAAAGGTCACATATAGAGATGAGGTCTCCACTTCATCACCTTCCCTAGATCCCAGAATAGATGACTTAGTCAAATCCATGGCTAAAATGTGGGAAAAGATCAATGAAAAAGCTCCTGTTAGGGACAACCAGCCAAACCCTCCAATCAAAAACCGAAACCAAAACTTTAGGAGGGAGCAGCCCCAAAACAGACCAAGGGATAATGACCAACAGATCAGGCCACCATTCAATGAAAACTATGTGGGAGAAGATGATAGGGAGACAGAACCTCTGGATGAAGGTCATCTAAATCTCGTAGGATCTGATAATGAAAGCGAGGTATACCTCACTGCAGAAGAACAAGAGCTATGTTCTCCTAATCAGGATGAGACCAACTATGAAGATCCCGACGATCCTGCCTTAGACTTTCAAAATGCCATTATAGAAGCTCACCGGCAGTATAATCTTAGAAGTAGAAAAAACCAAAACCATCCCAAAAAGAATAACCCTGACCATATCAAAATCCCTGATAAAACCCTAAATAAGACCATGAATAATAGCAAAATTAAGGCCCAAAGGGTTGACCAAAACAAAGGTAAAGCCATTCTGACAAGTATTAGCTCAGATATTCCTAGTACCTCTGCAGAAACCCCAAAGTTGGCTATATCAAAAGAAGTCCCGAGCCAAAGTCAGCAAATTAAGAACATAGAAAAGGTTATGTCTGAGAAAGCTGAAACAAATCTGCCCAAGCTACCCACTCCTTTTAGTTTCGAAGGGGAAATTTCCAAAATAAAAATTACCATACCCCTTACAGAGCTAGTAACTATAGATAGGTATAGGTCTCAAATTTTCAAAGTATTTGACCTAGAGAACAAAGCCGATACCTTGAATCTAACTGACGACAAACCTGAGCTTTTATTTGGCCCTAAAGTAGAAGGTGAATATCAAGAAGGATCTATTTCTCCTTTCTACATAAGCTTGAACATCCGGGACAAAATATTACATAATGCCATGTTAGATTCCGGTGCCTCCCATAACCTCATGCCTAAAGCAGTCATGGAAAACTTAGGTCTGGAGGTGACCCAACCTTACAAAAACCTGTATTCTTTCGACTCAAGCCAGGTCAAATGTGTAGGTCTGATAAAGAATCTAGACTTTGCCCTAACACAACTACCAGCCAAAAACTTAGTCATGGATGTGGTAGTGGTTGACATCACACCCAAGTATGGAATGCTACTATCAAGAGCCTGGTCTGCCAAAATACAAGGTAGCCTTCAAATGGATATGTCATTCGCTACTATTCCGGTTTTTAACCAAACTAGGAGACTATACCGGGAGGCTCGCATGAAATACATGGTTAGCAACAGAGATAAGCCAAACAATACCCCCATCTATTCCATTCATTCCAATTTAGATTCTTTTATCTTATACAATGAAGGTGATATACACAAGCAGATAAAAGAAAATGAAGACATGTCCAAACCATTACTGAGTGAAGAAATTGATGACCAAAGTCCCAAGGAACCTGAGAAACAGCTTAGTATCATGTATGAAAAGGAAACTCTTTGGAGTATAAGCTTTGATGGTTCTTTTGGCAAGACAGGTTCAGGAGCAGGCATCTGGATACACAACACTAAGGAAGGTCATTCTTTCATATTAGAATTCCAATGTACAAATAACATTGCGGAATATGAAGCCCTTCTCATTGGTCTACACATGCTTAGAGACTTAGGTGCCAATAGAATAACAGCTCAAGGGGACTCAGAGATTGTAATTAAGCAAATCAAAGGTGAATATTCAGCCAAGAACCCAAGACTGAGAGAATATAGGAATGCAGCTTTGGATATCCTCAAAACTTTTGAAAAATATGAACTCACCTATATCCCTAGGATTCAAAACAGTCTGGCAAATGAGCTCGCCTTTGCTGCAAGCACTAGCCAAATACCATGTATGAGTGAGCAATATGACATACAAGTGAAACACCGCCCTACTATACCAGATAATCTTGACCATTGGCAAGTATTCCAAGATGATGATCAAATTGATGATTTCCTCCAATCTAAAAATGAGTTTGAGATAACCAAAACAGACTCAGGAAATGAAGAAAGGAAAACCAACATAAGTCAAGACCAAGAGCTAAACCCACCTTTGTGGACCAATCTAAACCTGGTAGACCATCCATGTGACAGGGAGATAGAAGAAGACATTGACCAAAGAGAACTTGAAGTCTTACACTGCGAAAATGACACCATACCTAGAGGGCTCGCACCCTTAGAGGAATTGTTTGACTTTAATGATGTGGCCAAAAAGCCTAAAATGGAATCTACAGAGGATGACATAGAGGAATACAACATAGGAAATCCAGAAGAGCCTAAAAACATTAAACTATCCAAAACCCTCCCACCTGACATAAAACAAAGGTACATAAATCTATTCAAAGAATTTAAAGATGTGTTTGCATGGGGGTACCAAGATTTAAAATCATATGATACCAGCATCATCCAACATAAAATTCCCCTCAAAGAAAATCAAAAACCTTTTAAACAGAAGTTAAGAAGGATAAACCCAGTGTTATTACCATTGGTTGAAAAAGAAATTAAAAAGATGTATGATGCTGGTATAATAGTATCTCTCCGATACTCTGAGTGGGTCTCAAATTTAGTATCGGTTAGGAAAAAAGACCGGTGAAATCAAACTTTTCATACATTTCTGAAACTTGAATAGGGCATGTCTAAAAGATAACTACCCTCTGCCCAAAATGGACCACATACTTCAGAAGGTCGTAGGCGCCAAAAGAATCTCATTGCTTGATGGTTTTTCCGGTTATAACCAAGTATTGGTTTATCCTACCGATCAGCATAAAACAGCTTTCACCACCCCCTGGGGCACTTTTATGTACGTTAAAATGCCTTTCGGACTAATGAATGCTGGCGCCACATTTCAAAGAGCCATGGACATAGCCTTCTCAAAAGACATAGGTGTTTTCATAGTCATATATCTCGACGATATAACAGTATATTCTAAATCTGACGAAGAACACCTAGCTCACTTAAGAAAGGTTTTCAACAAATGTAGGAAGTATGGTTTGTCCCTAAACCCCAAGAAAACACTTTTCGGTCTAGAAGAAGGAAAACTCCTAGGTCACATTATTTCGGAAGAAGGAATTAAAATAGACCCCCAGAGAATCGAAGGTATTTTACAGATAAGTCACCCCAGAAACATAAAGGAGTTATAGTCCTTTATCGGCAAGATAAATTTCTTAAGAAGATTCATTCCAAATCTTGCTGAGCTCCTAAAAGAGATTACAAATATGTTAAGAAAGGAGGTCGGGGTTAAATGGACTTTAGAAGCCAAAAAATCTTTTGAACTGATTAAAAGGGCCTTAACTGAAACACCTGTATTAATAAGCCCTGACTTTACTAAAGATTTTTACATTTTCTCATTTGCCTCAGAACATACAATAGCTGCGGTCTTGTTGCAAAAGAATGCGGCGGGACAAGAACAACCCATTGCCTTTTTTAGCAAATCCCTAAGAGATGCTCCCTTGAAATATAACATCATGGAGAAACAGGCATTCGCATTGGTAAAGGCACTAAAATATTTCCGAGTCTACATCTTACATTCTCATGTCATAGCCTTCGTCCCTAATACTGTCGTCAAGGACATTCTCAACCAAGATCCCGATGGTAAAAGGGGAAAGTGGATTGCTATCATCCTAGAGTATGACCTAGAAATCAGGCCTACTAAACTAGTTAAAGGACAAGGACTCGTGAGATTAATGGCTGAAACCAACCTCCAAGCTTTAGATATAAATTTTGTCGATGCTTTAGAAGAACAAGAAGAGTGTGCACTTCCCCCTATAGATCAAACATTTTTGGATTCACCTTGGTATGCAGACATTCTCTATGTATTAACTTATATGAATGCTCCTCCGTCTTTGTCAAAAACAAAAGCAAGGTTCCTCAAACAAAAATCTTTAAAGTTTTGCATTATAGATAGTTCTCTGTATTGGAAGAATCCTACTGGTATGCTGCTTAAATGTTTGCTTGAGCCTGATGCAGAGAGAATCATGCGGGAAATGCATGAGGGGGAATGTGGAGGTCATCTCTACTGGAAAACTACTGCAAACAAAATCCTTAGAGCCGGTTATTATTGGCCCACCTTGTTCCCTGATACTCACAAACTGGTCATGACCTACCATAAATGTCAAATTTTTGATGGCAAGAAAAAGATTCTACCTTTGCCCTTACATCCCATCATAGTTGAAGGACCCTTCCAACAATGGGGTCTAGACTTCATTGGGGAAATTCACCCCTCCTCCTCCGCTCAACATAAATGGATCCTCACAACCACTGATTACTTTACCAAATGGATAGAAGCCATACCATCTCGGAACGCCACCGACTCAGTCATCATCACGTTCCTAGAAACCAATATCCTATCCAGATTTGGTTGTCCCAGGAAAATCATTACAGATAACGCCGCTGCCTTCTCTTCCAAGAAAATGATAGACTTCTGTCACAAGTATCATATTTCATTAGGGCATTCCACAGCCTATTACCCTCAAGGTAATGGTTTAGCCGAGTCTTCTAACAAAAGCCTTGTCAACATTATCAAAAAGCTTCTGGAACAAAATCAAAAAGCATGGCATGGGAAACTAGTGCACGCCTTATGGGCTGATAGATTAACTACCAAGAAGTCCATAGGTATGTCCCCTTACCAACTAGTCTATGGTGTTGACGCCATTTTCCCAGCCTCTCTAGGAGTTCCAGTAATGAAACTACTACAAGAAGTCCAAATAGAAGAAAACGACGTACAAAGAAGAGTAAATCAGACTATCCATTTAGAACAAACCAGGGAAGAAGTTTACCAAAGGGCTCAGTTAGCACAAGACAAAATAAAACAAATTTTTGACAGAAGAACTAAGGAAAATGATTTTTAGATTGGAGATAAAGTCTTAAAATGGGATTCTAGAAGAGAAGATAAGGGTAAACATGGCAAGTTTGAAAATTTATGGAAAGGGCCTTACATCATCAGCTCAGTTAGTGGAAACAATGCTTTCTTCTTACAAGAACCTGATGGGAATGAAATTTTTGGGGGTCCTGTAAATGGCAGGACATTAAAACACTATTTTTGTCAAGAACTCCATTTTTGAGTTTGAAACACTTTCAGTCATTGTACATACCATTGTTTGAAATATTAAAAAAAAATGGAAAAGTCAAAAACAGTAAAAAGCAGAAAAGAGGACAAGTGAAGATAGAACAAATGCCCCATGTTCCAAAAAATAGTCTTTCGGAAAGCGAGCAAGTCTAAATGCCGCTGCTGGTACTTCAATGTCTTGTTCAGCTATCTAGCCTAATCATAGCTGAGCATGTTTAAATTTATTTGCTGATAAGTTAGTGAGTGTCAAGATAGTCAACATTGTGTAAGATTGACTTATCACAGAGCTTAGATTAGGGAGAGATTCTGGTTCCACATGCCTAAAACAGAACCAAAGAGAGAAGCGAGGGATGAAAATATATTGTACATCTTAAGCCCGCTTGTCTAGTTTCCTTTTATTGCATAATAACATTTGTGTGCAGCTTGTCTTTTATGCCGCAAATGCATGACAAATCAGACTGCTTAATCCTGATTTGATCATTTTTAAATTTCATGTTGTAGATTAGAGAATGAAATCCTGTCAAAATGCTTAATCTTGACAGTCGATCTAGTTTTAGGTAGAGAAATGAAGGAGTTCATCAGCTTAATCTGAACTCCCGGCAGATATAAGAGTAGAAATAGATAGTTTCATTTTGCAAAAAGAAAAATATGCATTGTCAAAAGGCTGCTAGTTCAAATGCGCCAAAGAGAAGAAAAAATGTTAGGAAAGATAGTGGGGTAGGCAGAAGTATCATTGATGTTAACCATGCTGTCACTTTTCAGAAATAACATCAAGAGAAGGGTAAATTTTGCGCCAATGGATAAGGCACTGGTCTTCATAAGCCAAAAATCTGAATTCTGGACACCTCCTGACGAGGAGCTGCCCTCCCCAAATGGAGCCACCGTTAGCCATCAGTATTTTTTACATGTTAGTGATGACTATATCTTCAGCTGAGTTTTCTAGAAACTGATTTCCTCCTTATGTCAATATGTCATCCGTAAAACCCTCCCAAAACTTATAAGAGGCCTGCTTTGTTCAAGATCAAATAGAACAGATGGTAACCAATGCAATTACACAAGCAGGAGAAAGGTCTTGGTTTTTCAAGAAAGCACTGACCTTCATAGTCACAAAGGCTATTTGCCAAAGTAATCAATCATGAGATGAACAAGCCAAATATCTAAAATCAGCTTTAGGACAGTACAGGGAAATAGTATTACTCTGGCTAGGGTTTCTGCTGACACACAATGATGCTTGCAAGTGAAGATGCTAAGACTGATGTTTTTCAAGAGGTTTCCTACCACTACATTCAGAAAAAGGCTGTGTCGAACCTAGTGGTCAAAAAGTCTCCGGACACCTTATCTGATGAAGAGCCTCCTCCATGCATGAGTAGAGGGCCGAAACTACTGCAGGGTGCTGAAACTGATTGATACAAGAAAGCAGTGGAGGATGCCAAAAAGGAAGAAAGGTCATTTCACAGATGAATGATATTGCTGATAATGTGAAGGTATTGATACTCCTATTTCAAGAACTATCTGTCAGACAGTACATCTAGTGGAAAGGAGAAAGTATTGAACATATTGTATGCTATTAATGCCAAAGGAGCAGTTGATTTAAAAAGGGTTAAAGACATTCCATGATCACCTATCCAGAAATCTAAGGAAATCCCTTCTGAGTAAACAGAGAAGTCTAGTGTGAAAGGAGGCAACCTAAAAAGTGTATTTACAATCCAGAGAAAAACTTGTGAAACACCTAGAAGCAGCAA
The DNA here is from genome assembly GCA_034641835.2 of Pinus albicaulis. Classification (NCBI taxonomy): domain Eukaryota; kingdom Viridiplantae; phylum Streptophyta; class Pinopsida; order Pinales; family Pinaceae; genus Pinus; species Pinus albicaulis. The sequence goes on from CM076578.1 coordinate 1,945,700,122, forward strand.
TGTATCACTGGGAAAGTAAAACAGTGACCAAGGTTGAGTCATAGAATGCATGATGACAGGTATACAATACTATGAATAGACAAAGAGGCAGTTTGATAAATGGTCAGTCTTTGAGTTTAAGGCAAGTGCATTCCTCCAACCATTCAAAAGATAGATATATCATCACTAATGTACCTTCAAGCAGGAAGTTGTTTGAAACAAAAAGGAGGCGCCTTTGAAATTGAGAAGCCATATGCAAATCCAAGTTGGGTCAGTGAACTTGGCACCTTCTGTGTTAAAGATTGGAGAAAGCAGTCAAAGGACCGAAGATTGTCAAAACAGGCCTACAGAATCATGTCCTATCAGCAACAAACCTATTTCAGGTATCTCATTGGCAATTTTATAACGTTGTGACGGAAGTAATGAAGAATTTGTTGAAGTTGCTTAGGTTCAAAGCCCGGGGGTAGAATCAAGGATCGGATGTATATATTCAAGTTACAAACCCAAGGTTTGAACACTAAACAAAGTTAAAATTAATGTTCAAATGACCGTTGGGATGCTTGTTTGAAAATGATATAAGTTTGAAGTGTGAGAGTGGGAAATTCACTTTCAAAAACTAGAGTCAAAATCCCGTGCATCCCCAGCATCAAACAAGCAAGAAAACCGGGCGAAAATTCACAAATTTGCATTCAACAGCGGCGCGACGTGCCTGGAATTCGGCGCGACGTGCCTGGGCATCATTTTATAAAGGTTTTCAACGCCGGCGCGACGTGCCTGTAGGTGGGCGCGACGTGCCTGTAGGTGGCCGCCCGACCACACGACAGGCCGACCCGACACATTCCTTTTGCGCGACGGGTTTTCTCCAGAGGTTGTCGCGCGACTTTTCCAAGCTATCCAGGGTTTCTTGCGTCCTCTCAAGCGAGCATCCATCAAATTCGAGGTATTTTTATGAACTCCCATCGTGTGCAAGGTGTTGATAAGTGACAAAACTGTTTGAAAATCCCGGACCTTGCTATTTTGCTAAAAACAAAAGCAGTTTTCCTACACAGCGAGATGAGGTGATTGAAATACGAGGTTTTGTGGCTGAGAACCAGTTTGTATCGTTTTCAAATCATTGTATTTATTGACAGCAGAGGTTTCAAGAGCAGAGTGACTGTTGCATATCTTACAAGCACTCCTTTGTAACAAACTGCCCCTCCTATTTCACTAGATTTCACTGCTGTAAGTTTATTGACAGAGAATTTCTAAGGGTGGATAGGGCCATTTTTCTAGAGGGCAAGGTTTGTTGGTGGTCAAATCTGAACTTTGAAGGCAGAGGTATACAAGTGATTTCTTAAAACTTCACAAGAAAAGTGTCCCTCATAAAGCACTGTGTATTGTTAACCTAGGTTTGCCCTCTTTCTTCACCTCATTATCATGTTGAAAAACTGATTGACAAAGAGACTCTAAGAGTAAATGTTACATTGAGGAGCATAGTTCGTGGATGAGTTTCTAAACTTTGGAGGCAGAGATACCAAAGTGGTATTGTATTTCTCAAAACTTTCCAAAGGTGCAGAGTCATTTTCTGAAGAACAGAGTTGTTAGTATTTGAAATTTGATATTAAAACAGGGGTACAGGTATTTGGGTGGCTCTCTTAAACTCACAAGCAAAAGAAGGTGTTTTCTAAAAACCACTGTGCAATGATTTTTCACCCAAACTAGGTCTGTTTCTTCCTTACACTATATTATATCATTCTGAAGATTTGTTGACAGAGGAACTTTGAGGGTGAAATAAGGCCATTTTCTATGAGGCTCGGTTGTTGATGATCAAGTTTAACATTTGAAGCCAGGAGTACACAGTACACTGAGGAGCAGAGATTGTTGATGGTTAGATTTTGACATTAAAGACAGAGGTACCAAAGTGGTGTTAGATTTCTCAAAACTTCACAAGTGAAAATGGCCACTGTCTAAAGGGCAGAGTACTTGGTGATTGCATTTGATATTAAAATAGAGGTGTAGGTATTATGTTGATCTCTTAAACTCACCAGCAGAGATTATATTTCCTAAAAACCACTGTGCATTAGTTATACATCCAACTTGAGTCTGCCTTTCCTAGAAACCATATTGTATCATGTTGAAGACTGGTTGACAGAGATTTTCAAAGGTAAACAGCATAGTGAAAGACAGAGGTTGTTAATGTTGGATTTTGACATCAAAGGCAGAGGTATAAAGGTGGTGATTGACTTCTCAAAAGTCACAAGTGAAAGGTGTTTTCTTTAACACTTCACCTAACCAAAAGGTCTCCTTTCTTTCCACTGTATGGTCTCTACAGGAATCTGTTGATAGAGGTATTTTTTAAGGTGAATGACCTGAAGAGCAGGGTTTTTTATATATTGGAGTTTTGTTTTGAAAACACTAATACCAGTGGTGGTTGATCCCTAGCAGACTCACCAAGAGGAATGATTGCTTAAAACTACATACAGGAAACTTACACAGCATATTGTCTCATCTTTATTGATGGTTTTCTATTGAGAAGTTTACATAGCTGAAGTATATCCAGATTTGAAGGACTGTTATTAATAAGTGCAGAGGTGGCTTATTCCAAGAACATTGTTTCATTTTATTCAAAATCACAGGGTCCATATCTGTCCAAACAGTCTGGTGGCCTGTTTCAATCCAGCAGAGCATTTCTCATATAGTGAAGGCAGTTTTCCTCTTCCAAAGCTTGTTTCAAAGTCAGAATGCCTCCAAAACGAGATCACAAAGGCGGACAACATAAGAGATATGAGCCTATCTCCATAGAAGAAATCAATGCTCATCCCTCAGTACTTTTCAATTTCCATGAAGTAGGCTGTCTTGATTTCTGTCAGAGGATAGAGGAAGTCAAGAGTTTCTCACCACTTACACATTTATGCGCTTTGAGATTCAAGAACAAACACTTCCAGCTTGCAGGTCTTGACTTCAAAATCTCTCCAAGGTATGTATCCAAGGCTACTAAGATCCCGTATCATGGTGAAAAGTGGTTTAAGCAAGCACATCTTGATCTGGAGGATTATAAACCTTTCATCAAGCCGGAACATAGAGAAACCATCACTGCTATTTTCCCTTTCTCCTATCTTCTTGACAGTTATGCTCCGCTAATGAAAGCCATAATGAGATATTTCACTTGTGAAGGGAGGTTTAGCCAAATATTTGCCTATCATGTTCGCTTGTTGATGCATTTTACCAGGAGCAGGCATTTAAACCTTCCATACTTTTTGTCCAAAAGCATAGAGAAAATGGCAGCTACTGTCCAAAAGAAAGCTCCACCTCAGCAAATCCCTTCTCTCTTTCATCATTCCTTGATCAAAATCATCTTCTTACACTAGCTGGAGAAGAAAGGAGTTTCATGGGATTTATTCATTAGCCATGCCGATTTCGCCACTGTCCCTCCTGTTCATGTGTCTCCTACTCAGCCTGTCCATCGCCCAGTGCCTTTATCTAGTAGGCCTACCCCTGAAAAACTCAAGATGATCACTGGGCAGCCAAGTAAACAAGGAGAAGGAGAGGGCAGTGAGCCACAGGGAGAAAAGGAGGATGATGAGCAACAGCAGCCAGATTTTGAGGGACAGCAGCAGTTGGAAATCAGTGGACAGCAGCTAGAGGTTGATGAACAACAGCAAATTCAGGAAGAGGGACAGCAGCTAGAGGTTGATGAACAGCAGCAGACAGAGATGGAAGAACAGCAGGTTGAGCAAACAATTGAAGCATCTTTTGAGCCACAAGCTGGACAGGATGTTGAGGGAGGACAACAAGCTGAAGCTGCCTCCTTGACAGTGACCAAAACTGTTCCTAAAAAGAGGAAATTGCCCAAAAAGACAACTTCTAGCTTGCCAAGGAGAAAGAGCGCTAGATTGGCCTTCAAAGGCAAAGGTGCAGTTGGAGGAAGTGCCAAGCATGGAGGTAAATCAGCTATCATCCCTATCCCAAGCGATGACAGTGATAATGAGGCACGCATCCTTGAAAACCTCCTCATTCACAAAGAAGGGAAAATTGAGGTGTTACAAGAAGATCTTCAAAGGGCAAGGAATTTCAATCATTTCTTGGAGGTTGAGAACAAACAAATGAAGTTTCATGTAGCTATCCACGAAGCAATGGCGATCAAGTACAAAAAGGAGGCAGAAAAGGCGCAAGTAAAGATTGAAGAGCTCATTGGCGAGTTTGATGATGAAGAGGAAGAGGACCAACCTAGGCGAAAGAGGCCTAGGACCATCGGGCTTAGAAAATCCTTGGAGAAACAGAGAGCAGAAGAACAAGCTCAATTCGAAGCCTTTCCTCTCACTGCTCTCTTTGAACAGGAAATTGAGGAAAACAAGGAAGCATGGCTTGAGAGGGCCAACCAGCATTTGGAAACAAAGCTTGAGAAGGAAAACAGGGATCTTGAGCTACAGAGAAAAAGGACTCTTCACTTTCAGAAGCTAAATCAGTTTGCCAGGCGATAATTGAAGGTAGCACAAGAAAAATTGAAGAAATTGAAGGAGAGGCGCCTAGCACGGAAAGAAGAAAAAAGCACATCAGCCCTAGATATTTTGGCTTCAGCTTCGGAGCATGTCTCTATGGACCTTTGAGGGTCATGCATGCCAATTTTGGGCCTGTTTCGGAAACTTTTTGTTTTTTGGCATTTTTGGGGTTTTTCGCCAAAAACTCATAAATGCACCATTTCAGTTTGATAAGTTGTCAAGGGAGGAGGATGATCCCAATGGGTTCCATAATTCCATGAGCAGGTCTCCAGCGATTTTCAGGGCATTTGAAGATCATTCGCCCCTCCAAATTGGCGAAAAACAGCCTCATTTTGCACATTTTGCCCGCCATATCAGCAGCCTGCTATTTTCTGGGTTTTTGCACACAGGTACAGTTTTGAGGGACTTTCAGAGATCAGATTGAGGTGATTCCACTTGCATTGGAAAGAAGACACAGAGAGCTTTCCAACGAGCCATCATGAGCCTCATTTTGACATCGGGAAGGCTTCCATTTGCATCCAGCAAGTCAGGGGACCTTTTTCAGGCATAAATATGAAGTATTTTTGTAATTTTTGAACTCCAAAAATCTGTTTTTCCCAAATGTGCGTTAAGCTATTTTTATCATTGGGAAATCATGTAAAGTCAATATAATTTCTGTTTTTAGCAGTTTTTTAGATATTTTATGGGATATTTTGTGCCTTGGGCTTTGCAAAGCCTCAAGGACAAGTTTAGATATTTAGACTTGGCCAATGGGATAGCTAGTTGCTCCATGAGGTTTTCCTCCTTCTAGCCTATTTATCCCATGGTTCTCATTGTAAATCAAAGGCTGAACTTGAGAGAAGAATTAATGCATTGGTCATATGAGCTTTGAAGAATACACTTGAGTTATGATTTTTGGACTGCCTCTTGGATGCTTTTGAGGAATGTTGAAGGCTTGTTGATGGATTCCTTGACATGGTAGAATGGTATAGTGCTTCTTAATTTGTTTTGTCTTCTAGTTTTCACTCATAATTCATTTTTCTTGCTGCTATAGATCAGCAAAGATTGATTTTGAGACATGCCCATGGAGGCACCTCAAAATCCCTGAATCTTCATAGCTTGATGTTTTCTTCTCCCTTAGTTATGCTAAAGAATTCTTAGTTGCTCTTTAGTAACCTAAGGTATTGTTGCTAAGTTTTATTCATCAGTTCCATGTATGTTGAGTAGGATGTATGGTTTGCCCTACCTACCTATCAGCTGCCCATAGTTCCGTCCATAAAACTTTCTCTTTGACTGATTTGTTGATCATTTTGTTGAACCAAGGAGGCCTAGTCCCGATCTAGCCCTTTGCCTAAAACTATGAAAACTTATTTGTCCAAGTGCCCAATGACTTAGAGACTATGTTTAGGCGTTCCGGCATAGTTTATGAGTTGTTAGTTTGTCTCATGTGTTTTCCCAAAGTCTGATAGCCTTTTCCCGAAGTTAGAGGGTCTTATACCTCTATGTATGGCTGGAATGTTTGATTTCTATGTATTGATTAGCTTATAGTTATTCCTAGCATGATCAATGGCTTGATATTACATGTTTATGTCTGCTATTAACTAGTTTGCACTTGAAATCCCTTGTCTTTCACCAACTTATTGTCCATTTAATCCATTTTGCCCAGAGATCCCTTCTACTGTGAATCAAATCGGCCCTACAGCAGCTTTACATCATCACTTCATTGCTTCCTTGACCTGTTTGACCCCATAGCCCAATTTATCTACATCTTGTTATCCAGTTTATGTATTTGATCAGTTTCATTCCTCACAAACTTAAAAACTAAAAAACCAAAAAACACTTTATAACTAGCCTAAAACTTTCTAAGAACAAAGATAAATTATAAAGAGAGAGCCCTCTCTGGATGCAGATTGGCTAGATTCTGCATCTGAAGGTTGGTTTGTGGTTACCTCGGGTATACTTTCCTTTTCCACAACTTCAAGGAAAACCTGAGTGATAACACACACTTAGAGCCTACTTTGATTTATTGTGATAATCAGAGTTGCATCAAACTCTCGGTTAATCCAGTATTTCATGATAGATCTAAACACATTTACATCTGGTATCATCATATCAGAGATTGTGTGCAGTGGAGAATCATGTTACTTTCATACATTCCTATGGAAGATCAGGATGCTGATATCTTGACGAAGGTGCTCACCAGGAGCAAATTCGAATACCACAGAGGCAGGATAGGGGTTGCAGATAATCCATATCTTGTTGAGAGGGAGTGTTGAGATTGCAACAAGATGATGAGCTTAGTGGAAAGGATTCGCCTTCACTAAGTGGGCCCGTAGGGTATTTTTGGCGCAAAGTCTATTTTTAGACTATGTCTATTTTTAGACATATGGATCATGTTCTATGAGTTGCAGGATGCTATTTGTGGATGGTTGGTCAAGTCGGGAAAAATATATGGACTTCTATTTTTAGACATACTAGGCGGAATCTATTTTTAGATTGCCAGTCTAAAAATAGATATGTCGAATATTATTAGCTCTTAATAATATTTGAACTCTAAACATTATCTTATCCTCTTGGAGCACTTCGGTTCGAGTCACGGATGTGGCACATGTGGCTGACAGAAGGAATTACGCTATTCCTAGGGTTTAGTGGAGCTATTGCATGGTTGAATTCAGTTAGAACTCATGTGACAGAGTTTGGTGGAGTTGATGAGACAGTTAATGGAGTTGTGTTCAATTTAACTTAGTTGAGCTAGTTGTATCTAGTCTAACTGATTGATACAATTAGTGAGAGTGGTGTGAATTAATTATTAATTAATTCACTAATTATTAACTCATAAATCAACTAAAGAATACATCAGTTAACTGCAGTGCATGGAAAGTTTCAGTGGAGACCAGTGAAGAGGTAGGTGAAAGAGCAAGTGTGACTATCAGTTGTGACTATACTGGTGCATGAGAATTGCACACACATTGATTGAGAAGCCAATGAGGATTGCGCAGTACATACCAGTGGGATTTGAACCTTGATCTGGTAATTATCCATATTGGATTGCACAGTAGAGGCTGGCTAACAGGTGGAGCAGATTGGAGCATGTGTTTTGTATGATCTGAGCTTGTGTAGTGTGTAACAATTGGAGATTGTACTGAGAGCTTGTGAGGATTTTGTACAATGATTGGTACATGATCTCTATCATTATAATATACAGATAGTTGGGGGTTTTCAGCTTTAAGCTTTCCCATAAATACTGTGTTTTTATGTGTGATTGTTTATGGTTTTAATGTGCGCATGCGATTGTTTAATTTCCGCAAATTGATGATCAATAGTAGAAGAGGTTATTTATTATGCATAAAGCTAAAATAGTGTGTGATCAGGATAATCTCGGTGAATAATTTAACAGTTATTCAAATTTCTACATGTTAAGTCTTTTAACTCCCCCTTGGATAATAACTGTCGAAGTCACCTACTCCCACATGCTTAGTCTGCATCATGTTCATGAGTGCATTATTTACGCAAGCTTGTATAGGCATAAAAAATTCCATCAAGACTATGCTTGTGTGATGATCAACCCATATAGACAGTCAATTATGCACACTTTCATTGACAATCTCTCACTTTTGTTTATGATTGTACTTTTGTTTCGGTGAGTTTTCCAAAATGTATCTTTTGCATGCCTTTGCTTTCACTAGTGTCGCTTTCATGTTTTATATTGTCGCCTTTGCTTGCTTTCACCTTACATATTGTTAATTTCATGATATCTTGGCTCTAGCATGTGTTTTTTTCACCATTGTTTACATATCGCTAGTGTCATTCACACTTTTCTCTTTATATATAAAATGTCGTATTTTCTCTTGGGAAGTGTCTCTTACAATGTAAAGTGTATTTTTGGCTTGTTTCAAGCGTTAAGTTTGATGTTGATGAGTCCTACTAGTCATGTGGACATGTTTTACACTCATTCCCAACGTTTCACGAACTGTTGCAAAAGTGTCATCACTTTCATCAAAAAGTATATCTTTTGTGTCGCACTTCGAGAGTTATGTTGCATTGTTGTTGCATTGAGGGAATCATGTTGTTCCTTTTTTTTAAGTGATCAATATTGGGTCATTGAATATTCCGAGTGTGAGATCATGATCTATTTTTGTCTCCCCTCACTGATCCAATACTTAGCCTTATTCAGAAAATCTTGTTCCCAAACAACTTAGCTTCACTCAACCTTCTTGAACTATGCATTTTGCAGTCTCAACCCTCAAGCCTAACCTTGCCTCTTGGAATTATGAGCTGTGAAGTCTTAGTGCTCAGTCGTAGTCCTTTAGCTCCATAACTATGCAATCCTTGCCTCTAGAACCTTCTTTGCCCATTGTACAGTCTCAAGCATCAAGCCTCAGCCTTGAGATCTTGAATTGTGCAACTGTGCAATCACTTGGCCTCTCTCCCTCCAAATTGTGCATTGGAAAACTTCAATACTCAAGCCTAAGGCCTTGAACCCCTCAACTTTGTAATCTCCCATCATGTTCTCCTTTATGAACTGTGCATGGGGAAAATTCAAGCCTCAAGCTTGACATATTGAGTTCCTCAACTGTGCAGTCACTCAGCCTAGGCCTTTAGAACTACGCAGTGCACAATCTCAAGGCTCAAGCCTCTAGCCTAAGTCATTGAGTCCCTCAACTGCGCAATCCCTATGCCCATTCCTCTAGAATTTTGCATTCCGCAGTATCAAGGCTCAAACCTCTAGCTTGAGTCCTTGAGTTCTTCAATTGCGAAATCCTTTGACCCTGACCATCCTGAAATGCGCATTGTGTAATCTCATATCTCAGTCTCGGACCCTGACCTCTAGAACTGTGCAATCCCTGAGTGATTCACTCAACTAGTCACCAATTCTAGCCCTAACTAGTGATTTCATCTTAGGCTATGATGATGGTGAAGGAGATGGAGAAGGAGACAATGCTAGAAGTATACCTAAGGAGCTTAGGAGATAATATCATCATCATGCAAGAAGATGAAGGATCATTGGTCTACAAAAAAATACCAAAATCAAGACTACATGAATACTCCATCTTATTCACAACTATTTGGAGGGAAGATATGAAGAAAAAAAACATATCTTTCATGGAGATGAAGTGTTGGATACATCTATTATTTAAGACAAAGAAACAAGAAGCATATATTGGCACTACCACATCATCATGCAGTCCATTTCATCAGTGTCCTGTCATGTCCTGTCATGAGTCATTATGTGTAATATCATTTTTTAATTATGTAAATTCAATATTGGATAAATGTAATGTAAAGTGGAAGTCCAAAAGTCATCCATGTAATACGAAAAGTCATGTAGGAAGTTTAAAGGTCAACGAGAAGTCAAACATTAATGAGGGTAGTCCAAGAGTCACAAGGGAGGTGAATCGTCACCCCATTTTTTATATATACACCATCATTGCTCATGTAAAGGAATTTTCACCTTGGCTCCTCCTACCTAGCATTAGAGAGAAATATAGTTATTTTGGAGGAGCAAGTGATCACTCGAATGCTCCACTATTGGGGTAGTAGTGTTCATTGTCTTGATGTATCTTGGAACTTTTACTTAATACAGAAGCTCGTTGAGCCAACACGATTTCATGCATATGTCATGAATATCATAAGAATATTCTTTAAATGTTTTTTATGTATGTTTTTTTCATATGTACTAAAGAAATTGAACTATTTCAGCAAATTTAGCACTTATATTGTTGAAGGTGTGTTATATTTTCTTTAAAAATCATTACTTCCTTGTGAATTATTTCTCTAGTTGATCAACAATTAGTTCATATGTATATGCTTGTGTGCCTTTTCTAGGTCAGTACTATTACTTGTCTTTAAAGGGCCCACTTTTCTCTTCCCTCTCAGTAGAAGGACCTTGATATTATATGCAGTTGAAAATTTCACAAGGCATACCCACTTGCATATCCAAGATTACTTGTGCATTAATATCTTGTGCTGAAATTTGCAGCCAAGTAAAATCTATAAGAATATATTGAGTTTGGGTTGATACTCTATATGGGGTTCCTATTTTAAACAGTGTGAGGTCTAATTGGGAATTGACATTGGGAAGACTCCCTTGGTTGATGGATTTCCAGCACCCGTCAACAAAATGGCACTAGAAGGAGGGATATATGACAATATGTACCAATTGAGTCTGCTTTGAATATCTTACCCAAAATGTATCTCTCCAAAATCATAATCCTGGGATGTTTTTCTAAATATCTTCATCTTACCATACCCGTGGAAGTTATTCATAACTTGTCCCAATTTAATTTTGATGGCAAGGGTGAATTAACTCTTTGTAAACATTTGTTTCAAGTAGTCTATTTTTTCCTTTCTAATGGAATACATTGTAAGTATTTCATGGATAAATTTCTCACCCTCACATTTGAAGGTTGTGTTAAGAGATGGTTTCATACATTATGTGTTGCTTCTATTTATTCATTTGACCATCTTGCGAAGAATATTCATACAAAATTTTATAGGCATGATTATTAGGATGCTCTTAAACGAATTAATAAAATAAGAATGAAGCCTAATGAATCAATTGAGGATTTTTATAATCGATTCATTCACCTTTGTTATGAATTTTCGGGAGAAGAAATAGATTGTGATTTATTTAAACAAAATTTGAAGTGTTTGGTTCACATCTCTTTGCACGGTGAATATGAGCCCCCTGATGTTTTTACTTCCCCAACTCTTGTAAATCATGAGATACATCAAATTTCAGAGGAGGAACCTATTATTCCTTTTGTTCCTTATCCTCCTCCTTTTCCAGTTCCGATGAGGGTGCCTCCTCACAATAATAATGAAGTTGGGAAATTTGCACATCAACTTCCTAATCCATCTTCGATTTCAGGAATCTATCTGCAAAATGACGATATTCATGATATACCTTGCATTTGAGAGGCAGTGGTTCATACTCCAGTTGTTGTATGTGCGTCCAATTATACACCTTTAGCTGATTTCTTTCGAAAGTCCTTTGCCAAGATCTACCTCAACATAAATTCTTGTGCACGCTTGCATGCTATCCTTCGGTTTACTTCTGTCGATGAAATTTCCGACTGTGTTCCCTATTTTTCTTACAGATTCATCCCCCCCAGCACTGAAGAGGAAGGTGGGGAAGACGAACCAAATCGAGACAACGTTTGGGACATCTAACTCTGGATCAAAATCTGGCGTCCATTTTTCAGATAGAGCCCCCTGGTATCCATGAAGTAGGGGCCATTTCAGAAGATCAAGTCTTTGTCTTCCTTAGTTTCAAAATTAAAGGTGTAGAAACCCCTGCCACATAATCTTATGGATATTTTCGCTTGCGTTTTTTCCAGCTAGTTACACTCAACCCATTTCTGGACAGTCTTTGGCGAAGTCCATAAGCCCATAAATTGTTCCACGAGCTTTTTCTTAGTGAGGGAGAAAGTTGCCATTCGAGGGATTTTTGGGGGTAGAGATACTTCCTATATTCCATCTAGTTTCTTCACAAACTTCAAGGTTGCAGGTCGCGGGTGCGGGGGGTCTAGTGAGGTGATGAGGGCCGAGAAGGCCGAGGCATGGTCAAGGGGAGTTTCCTCCTCCGAGATGGACTCTAGAGGGGCCATGGAAGCATGTGATGTGAGAAACAAAGGGGGAGATAGGGCGCAGAGGCAGGAACACAGGCCGCAACAAAAAATATTACCATTAAATTGGGAGTTAACATATAAAAAAAATTAACAAAAACAAACAAACAAAAAATGTGATATGAAAAACATGAACATCATAGTTTTGAAAGCCTCATGTAACATTAACTCCATATATTTCTCCAAATTCTCATTTTGCATACCTAGATGGTTTTAATTATAAATCCAATGTAAGGTGCCTTAATCCAATGAGATTCTTAGAAGTTTGAATATGACAAATCTTAAAGCATTATATGTGATCTCTAATCAATATCCCTCGAGTTCTTTCTTCAACACAACATTTGTAATAACATTTAACCAATAGAAGATTATAGTTATGATCATAAGGACTTGATAGTAGCCATGTTATAAAGATAACATCTCATTATCATAAAATAATGACGATAATAGTATAATTATGCATAAATAGTTAAACCAACTCTCTCAAGCATAAATGGGCTAGGACATTACAGATTTTTTTAACCCGCCATCAAAATGTTATCCCTCCTACACCTTCCTCCCTTAAACATGGTATTGATGAGAAACTAGGATCTATAAAGTAATCAAACTTTGTTGATTCAACACATATAAGCAAAAATCAATACATTTTCATGGAGGAAGTTCTAAATTCCATTTAGGCTTGTAGCGTCCATTCATCAACATGCTTATGAGCTTGGATTTGTACATGATATTCTTAATTGCCAACATTATCATATTTGATTCATAAAAATGAGAATTATAATCCACTTGCTTTGCCAACACTAAAATTTTGCGGACTGGAAATCCACACACCATTTCTTTTTCTTAGGAAAATATATTTTTCATCTAACTCACTAAAAGGCCTTTGTTCTTAGTAGCCTACACACAACAACTAGCTAACAATGCCAATAATGAATAATTTTTTGTTTTGGTTTCTCTATTTTTATTGCAACCCCAAGTAAATTACCCCTAATAGGAAAATAAATGTACTATATCAAAGGTAATATAAAACCACCTCTTTATTGTAATATGTCAATCAATAAACCCATTGTTTCTTAGTTACCATACAATTGATTAAAAATACTAAACAAATGACTACTAGTCAAATATATTGCATTATATATTTTATTTAATTAGATGGCAAGGTTATAATGAGTATCCTCATCTCCCGAAATGCTCAGTCTTTACGTCCTCTTGATTGAAGGAAAAGTAATAGTAAAATTTATGTGTTTTGGCTTTGAATCGTAATAGTAGAATACCAAAATATGTGTGTTCTCCAACTTCCAACAATGCATACACATCAATAAGACATTATGAAAACATCATTAAGCACCATATAAACATATATATAAACCCAACAATATCACAACACAATCAATATAATTATTGCTTTTTTATTTTCAATGAGTCGATCCTCCATGGGATCACTCTCCTTTAATTTCCTTTAGAATTATTTTGACTATAGATATTCAATAAGTTGATCCTCCAAGGGATCACTCTCTTTTCCTTTAGAATTTTTTGGACTATAAATAGAAACTAAATATAAGTATATCACTTATAACACAATCAAATATCTGTCATATAACTAATTTCACTTTATTGGATGAGCTAGTCAATTATTCTCCCGTAAAAATTGAATGACCCAAATATCTTATAATAATATTACTCAATCAATAAAAAAAGTAACTTTGAAAAAGAATGTCCCTAGCTCAATGAATTGCATTCCATCTCATTATTCCTCTTATATATAAAAAAATAAGGACACTACCAATGATTGGATGCGAGAGACATCCCCTTACCTATGAGAGAATTAACGCTCCTTGAGATTAATGCAACAAATTAATTACTCATTCTAATTTAATTTAATAAATCATAAATTGCAATGACAACGAACTCAACATAAAACCATGCAAGAGGAGATATAATCCATTGAAGAGGAGATGTATTCCATTGAATTATGCATACTCCCTACACACGCTATTGGATAACGACATACAACACCAATAACCATGTAGTCATTGTGAAGGATAAAGTAGTGCATGGGAAGTGGAAATGCCCTTAAAAGTGAAAAAATGTAGTGTTGGAGAATGTTAATGATGAGAAGATTGAGAATACGATATTTTTTTTTGGGAATTATATTGATATTGAATGAGAAAATATGCTTTGAAATTTCAATAGGTGGATTCTAAAAGTTATTAAACTCAATTAAACATGAAATGAATTATTTGAATGTGCTAGCCATTGTAACAAACTAGTCAAATAAAAGGGATGAATTTTAAGAGGTAGTTAATAATAAAACAATGAAAATATTGTTATAAATAAGAATTATATGGATGCAAGGATTTATTTAACTTACATATTAAATCATTGATTCAATTTTTGAGTTAGTAATAGATTGATTGAAAGATGAAACTTATTATGACTATTTAGATTTAGCTTTATATTGAATTAAGTGAGGTAAGAGTGATGGATAACTATTAGTTACTAACAACAATGAATCACATATATTATGAATTAAAATACTCAATTAATTCAATAGAATAGTGAATCGATCAAGCCACTTGGGATCAAAATCCACAACAGGAAATGTGCATTATAGATATAGCAATTAAGACATGTTGTCAAACATAAATATTTTAGAATAGAAACCAAAATGCGAAAACTAACTCCAATGATTGATCAATTCTCATTTTGGAAATATTTAGTTATAAAGTACCTTAGGGATCTTTGTACATCCTCACCTATCTCGGTGATGGATAAATATTAGCTACTAATAGCAATGAATCACATAGATTATGAATTAAAATACCCAATTAATTCAGTAGAATATTGAATTTATTGAGCCACTTGGGATCAAAATCCACAACAAGAAATGTGCATTGTAGACATAGCAATTAAGACATATTGTCAAACATAAATATTTTACAATAGAAACCAAAATGTGAAAACTAACTCCAATTTTTGATCAATTGTCATGTTGGAAATATTTATTTATAATGTACCTTAGGGCTCTTTGTTCATCCTCACTTATCTCCACCAACAAAAATCGCTTTGTGAAACTACTTATAAAAATATGTAGGTTAGATTTGCGCCAGTGAGAAGGCCAAGAGACAAACCTTACATTTCCTGTTCCTCTCTATCTTTCACTTCTATATTACATTTATGTCTTCAATTTTATTATTTGTTTTTCCTCTCTTATCTTTTTTTTTTAACATTTTCATTGTCTCTTATGTTTTTTATATAATTTTCATTAAATGCTGAACCATAACTGTAGATATTGGGTCTTACAAGCATTCACTGGTTCATATCTATTTTAGAGTACATATCTATCTTGAGAGGCTTGTTAGCCTCAAAAAGCTTAGAGAAAATCACTTTGGATCAATATACCTTTTATCTTCTTCTCTCAAATGTGGATCTAACTCTAACTCTTATATATATCTCTAAAGTTGTCTTTTGCTGCAACTCGGAGCTCTAGCTACTAGATTTGGTTTGTGTTGTTGGCCCACTTGTTTTGATAGTGTAGAAATTTTCTTATTGACCCTTAGCTCTTAGCAATCTTTAGGTTCAAACCCTTCAATCAAAATACACACCAACCTTCAACATGCATGTCTCTTTCATTCTCAAACTTGCAGATACTCCATTTTTGTAGTGAGTGAAAGCCAAGTTGAATTCTAGGCTATGCTTGTTCAGTGACATTGTGATAGCTATGTCACCATGCAATAAATCTGTAAGAGGAAGTGTGGATTGCGCTCTTATGCTAGGATTAATTGCTTCATGGCATGGAAAAAAGTATTTCCTACAATGTTAGGTGAATGAAAAAATATGTGTATTATCATTATTCTACCCCCAAATATTTCTTATTCTTCCAAATGTATGGTTGTAGTTGTTTTCTTTGTCAATCATCATGAAGTTCTAGGGAACCCAATAGTCATTGAACTTCATGCAATGATATCTTCCACATCTCAAAGAATGGATTCTAATGTTGCAATGTTAAAGAAAAAATCCACATTAGCAAATTTGGGGCTAAAAAAAACCTTATAAGAAAAGTAAAACTTGTTGAATTGGAAATTCAATAACCAATAAAATATCAAAGAATTGAATCAACAATTATTATTGAATTGTACATATAAAAGTTAAGAATGATAATGTAACATGTTTATTGCACTGAGAGGTTCCCTCCAGCCTACTATGGAAGAGATATTGTAATGTTTTATCATGTCCTATCCTATAAACATTTTGGCTCAACCAAATTACAAAAAAATCAAAAATAAAAAATAAAAATTAACGTGAAAACTTTTTTACTCGGTCAAAATAAGATATATGAAAATAAAAATGATTGCATGGTATTCACCTATAGTATTGAACCATGGTATGAGGACCCACATTATTGACCCATAGTATTCATGTGGAATATAACCTATTTAAAGGGTGAAATTAAACCAACCTAGATCCATCTTAACTCTGAATCTACCAAAAGTTGAGAAGGGTCAAATCTCTTAAGATGAAAACCTCTTTTTGACTGAAAAAAATAGTTGATCCCTATCGATGCTTGATAGTTCCGAAATTAAGATGGATCCAGGTTTGTTTTAGGATATGTTCAATATATTTGAAAGAATATATATATATATATATATAGAGAGAGAGAGAGAGAGAGAGAGGAATTTGAAAAACTCACCTTTTTACATAGACTGACATAGAGTGCCTTAACAAAGCGCCCATTCATCATCAATCCAAAGCCTCATAAAAAAAATATAAAATATTTATTTTAGTAATAATATCATTTTCTTATTCTATGAAATTTTTTGACATTTATTTATTATTATATCAATAAAAACAAATAATTTCACTATTAAATAACATATTGCAATCATTATATAATTATTAATGTATATTGTAATATCATTAAGTTATATTATAGTATTAATGGGGAGCATAATTTTCTTTAAAATATTTAATTTTCCTATTTCATGGATACATTCTTTATCTTTAATTTGTAGTGTAAATAAGATTGTCGCATTCACATTCGCAGTGAATATGGGTGATATTTCTTTTGTGATATATTATTATTTTATATTACAAATTTGTTATCATCATATTTATTTATATTTACTAATATTTTTTATATTAGCGATATATTTTATAAATATGTATTAAGTATTTTATATTATAATTATGGATTTATATAATAATTATAGTATATATTATTATATAATATAATATCGTGGAGTTTAATTAAAAGATGAAATGGTTTTTTTTGGAAATTTTTTTAGTGAATTTACCCAAATTTTAGTAGAGATTTTTAAGAATCATTAGTTTACGTTGTTTAATTTGCAAATATCGAATGCTAATTTTTAGGGTGTTGAACTCATTTATGTATTCAAAAGTACATTTTAAACAACAAGAAATTACAATCTTGCTCGAAATTGTATTGCCAAATTGCGACCAAAAAATTCATTTCATCTATTAGTTAGACTACGCCAATATCATTTCCACTCCTTATGTTGGAGATGTAAGAAACTCTTCATCTCCTTAACTCTTCACTCCTGACACCGTTATTTTGGTTATTATTGTCGTTGTGACAAACACCCTCCAAATTTTTTCCTACACTTGAATTTTGGAGCCTACTGAGGACCTTGCGATCGATCGTTCTGTAGTCACTTCTTGGTCAATTGATGTCTTATTAAGTCTTTGAGCTCCCCCTTGGATAATAATTGTCGAAGTCACCTACTCCCACATGCTTATTCTGCAACATGTTCATGAGTGCATTACTTGGGCAAGCTTGTATAGGCATAATACAGTCCATAAAGACTATGCTTGTGTGATGATCAACCCATATAGACAGTCAGTGCACGCTTTCATTGGCAGTCTCTCACTTTTGTTTATGATTGTACTTTTGTTTTGGTGATTTTTCCAAAATGCCGCTTTTCCATGCCTTTGCTTTCAGAAGTGTCAATTTCATGTTTTCGATTGTCACCTTCGCTTTATTTCACCTTAATTAGTGTTAATCTCATGATATCTTGGCTCTAGCATGTGTTTCTTTCACCATTGTTCACATATCGCAAGTGTCGTTCACACTTTTCTCTTTATATAGAAAATGTCGTATTTTCTCTTGGGAAGTGTCTCTTACAATGTAAAGTGTATTTTTGGCTTGTTTCAATTGTTAATTTTGGTGTCGATGAGTCCTACTAGTCATGTGGACATGTTTTACACTCATTCCCAAAGTTTCACGAACTGTCGCAAAAGTTTCATCAATTTCATCAAAAAGTATATCTTTTGTGTTGCACTTAGAGAGGTATGTTGCATTGTTGTCGCATTGAGGGAATCATGTTGTTCTTGTTTTTTGAGTGATCAATGTTGGATCATTGACTATTTCTAGTGTGAGATCATGATCTATTTTTTTCTCTCCTCACCGATCCAATACTTAGCCTTATCTGGAAAATATTGTTCCCAAACAACTTAGCTTCACTCAGCCTTCTTGAACTATGCATTTTGTAGTCTCAACCCTCAAGCCTGACCTTTCCTCTTGGAATTATGAACTGCGAAGTCTTATTGCTCAGTCGTAGTCCTTTAGCTCCATAACTATGTAATCCTTGCCTCTAGAGCCTTCTTTGCGCATTGCACAGTCTCAAGCATCAAGCCTCAGCCTTGAGATCTTGAACTGTGAAACTATGCAATCACTTAACCTATCTCCCTCTAAATTTTGCATTGGAAAACTTCAAGACTCAAGCCTAAGGCCTTGAGCCCCTCAACTGTGTAATCTCCCATCATGTTCTCCTTTATGAAGTGTGCGTTGGGAAAATTCAAGCCTCAAGCTTGAAATATTGAGTTCCTCAACTGTGCAGTCACTCAGCCTAGGCCTTTAGAACTACGCACTGCACAATCTCAAGGCTAAAACCTCTAGCCTAATTCCTTGAGTCCCTCAACTGCGCAATCCCTATGCCCATTCCTCCAGAATTGTGCATTCTGCAGTATTAAGGCCCAAACCTCCAGCCTAAGTCCTTGAGTTCTTCAATTGTGCAATCCTTTGACCGTGACCATCCTGAAATGTGCATTGCGTAATATCAAACCTCAGTCTCGGACCCTGGCCTCTAGAACTGTGAATCCCTGAGTGATTCACTCAACTAGTCACCAATTCTAGCCCTAACTAGCGATTTCATCTTAGGCTATTATGATGGTGAAGAAGATGGAGAAGTAGACGATGCTAGAAGTACACCTAAGGAGCTTAGGAGATAATATCATCATCATGTAAGAAGATGAAGGATCATTGGTCTACAAAAAAATACCAAAATCAAGACTACATGAATACTCCATCTTATTCACAACCCTTCGGAGGGAAGATATGAAGTATTGGATACATCTGTTATTGAAGACAAAGCAACAAGAAGCATATATTGGCACTACCACATCATCATGTAGTCCATTTCATCAGTGTCTTGTCATGTCCTGTCATGAGTCATTATGTGTAATATCATTTTTTAATTATGTAAATTCAATATTGGATAAATGTAATGTAAAGTGGAAGTCCAAAAGTCATCCATGTAATACGAAAAGTCATGTAGGAAGTTTAAAGGTCATTGAGAAGTAAAACATTAATGAGGGTAGTGCAAGAGTCACAAGGGAGGTGAATGGTCACCCCATTTTTTATATATACACCATTATTGCTCATGTAAAGTAATTTTCACCTTGGCTCCTCCTACCTAGTATTAGAGAGAAAGATAGTTATTTTGGACGAGCAAGTGATCACTCTAATGCTCCACTATTGGGGTAGTGGTGTTCATTGTCTTGATGTATCTTGGAACTTTTACTTAATTCAGAAGCTCATTGAGCCAACACGATTTCATGCATATTTCATGAATATCATAAGAATATTCTTTAAATGTTTGTTATGTATGTTTTTTTCATATGTACTAAGTAAATTGAACTATTTCATCAAATTTAGCACTTATATTGTTGAAGGTGTGTTGTATTTTCTTTAACAATATTTACTTCCTTGTGAATTATTTCTCTAGTTGATCAAAAATTAGTTCATATGTATATGCTTGTGTGCCTTTTCTAGGTCATTACTATTACTTGTATTTAAAGGGCCCACTTTTCTCTTCCCTCTCGGTAGAAGGACCTTGATATTATATGCAGTTGAAAATTTCACAAGGCATAACCACTTGCATATGCAAGATTAATTGTGCATTAATATCTTGTGTTGAACTTTGTAGCCAAGTAAAATCTATAAGAATATATTGAATTTGGGTCGATATTCTATATTGGGTTACTATTTGAAATGGTGTGAGGTCTAATTGGGACTTCACATCGAGAAGACCCCCTTGGTTGATGGATTTCCAGCACCCGTCAACAAAATGGCACTAGAAGGAGGGATATATGACAATATGTACCCATTGAGTCTTCTTTGAATCTCTTCCCCAAAATGTATCTTTCCCAAATCATAATCCCGGGATGTTTTTCTAAATATCTTCATGCTACCATACCCGTGGAAGTTATTCATAACTTGCCCCAATTTAATTTTGATGGCGAGGGTGAATTAAATCTTTGTAAACATTTGTTTCAAGTAGTCTATTTTTTCCTTTCTAATGGAATACATTGTAAGTATTTCATGGATAAATTTCTCACCCTCACATTTGAAGGTTGTTTTAAGATATGGTTTCATACATTATGTGTTTCTTCTATTTATTCATTCGACCATCTTGCGAAGGATATTCATACATAATTTTATAGGCATGATTATTAGGATGCTCTTAAACGAATTAATAAACTAAGAATGAAGCCTAATGAATCAATTGAGGATTTTTCTAGTCGATTCCTTCACCTTTTTTATGAATTTCCACGAGAAGAAATGGATTACAATTTATTTAAAAAAAAATTGAAGTGTTTGGTTCACATCTCTTTGCATGGTGAATATGAAACCCCTGATGTTTTTACTTCCCCAACTCTTGTAAATCATGAGATACATCAAATTTCAGAGCAGGAACCTATTATTCCTTTTGTTCTTTGTCCTCCTCCTTTTCCAGTTCCGATGAGGGTTCCTCCTCACAATAATAATGAAGTTAGGAAATTTGCGCATCAAATTCCTAATCCATCTTCTCATACCCCTTCCACTTTTCATGATTAAGATCCAAGGTAGGAAATCCTAGAATGGATAATGAAGCCTATGGTAAAGACTAATTATGAATATGGTTTGGATTATTCTTTTCCTCTATCATCTCTTTCTCATGATCCCTTTCCCCATGTTTTTCTTTATCAACCTATTCCAAATACAAGCAATTAATAGGTGCAAGGTAGTCACATTTCGTAGGTAGAGGAGAAGGAAGGTAAAGATTCTTTCTATCTTTCTTCTCCTTTGCAAAATCCATTGTGTGAAGATGATACTTCCTCATTATTGGTTTATTTTTAATCGAATAATCTTAATAGTGAATCAAATGAAATGTCTTTTCTTAATCAATATCAAATATTGAAAATAAATAATCCTAACGATGAACACTTTGTTGACATATGCGATGATGAATTCCTGAGTGTACCAATTGATCTTTCAGTGTCTCATCCAGAATTTGATTCTGTTAAAGAATATGTTCTTGTCAAAACTTCCCCTTCATATCACTATTCCTTGTTCCCTACCATTTGTAATGCATCAACTTGCAGTGAATATACTCCATGCTCTTTAAGTTCTTCATATGAAGAGTTAACTTTTTAATTGGCACAATGTGCTTAGATTATCCATGATGAAAATGAAAAAAATAAAATCATTAAGTATTAATTCCATCCCTCATCATCTCTTTTTTTACATGAAGTAAAATCTTCAAATCATCTCTCTCGTGAACTATCCCTAATTCATACATCTTCGGATGTGCGATCAGAAGAATATTTCAACTTGGGTAATTTGGTTATTGAGGTTGTAAAATATGATCAAATTAGTAACAAATATGGCTGCCATACATTCAGTAGTGGTCTTATGGAAATAAATGGTGGTATATATCCTTACACCATGCATGATTTGGTTCAATCTTCAAAATGTGATTTTAAAATCCTCAAGAATTCCCAGACCTTCCAGGGATTCGAGGCACCTCAACTTTCATTAATCGTGATGTCCAGTTTTCATGACTCTGGTGAGGTCCTCAAACTAAATCAAATATAGTTTCTCTCACATAATCCTTTTCCTTGCATGGTTTTATTCGATGTAAATTCCTTCTTGAAATATGTTGGTATTTCGGATGTAGTTTTCGAACTTTCAATATTTGGTTTCTGATCGAAGTGCTCTGGTATCAAACCTAGGTTTGGAATGTGTATCTCTCATAGAGTCATGGAATTTTAAGTTTGATAACTTCAAACATCATCTTTGGTAAAAGCAATCATGTCTATCAGATTCATTTCATAATAAGAAACTCCTGGTTTTTCTTTTGAATGTTATATCATGAATCATGTTCTTCAACGCACCTGAAATCCTCTTGAGTACTAACAAATGCATGATTCATTATGTGAATCAAATTATTCTTCTTTCACTATATCTTGACTGGTCTCATGTGCTTGTTGTACTGGAATTCATTTTCACTTATTTCTATGGTTATGATGCTAGTGCAGTGTGTTACTAGTTACAAGGAAATGGTTTTTTATATTTATAGGAAATGGTTTGCGAGAAATATGATTCATATGTTCAAGGAATTCGTAAATATGTCCAAACTAATCTATCTTTTCTAAATTCTAATAGAGAATCTCTTTCCACAAACTTTCCATCTGATCATAATACTAACTATCATTCATTATAAAATTTTCCCACCAATATATTTGATAACAATGTTGAAACCTTGGTTAAACTGAGAGGGGAGGGGGGGTGAATCAGTTTAATGCAGTCATGTTCTTATTAAAATTTCTTTTATACTCATTCACATCATCATTTTGTGATCAACTTAATATACAATGGAACAAAAATATTAATAAGTGAGCAACAGGTATTAAGCAGAATAAATACAGAGTATCAACACATAATCATCATGCATATATACAACAGATATAAGTGGAAACCCATAAGGGAGAAAAACACATATTATTATTGTTGTGATGCAAAGGCAAGCTCCAACTCCCTCTCACCACTGATTTTCTGCAGGCTCCAACCTACGGGAGGCTACTACCTCAATTCTGCAAGTTACAACTTAGAAGGAAGCTCCAACTCCCATCTATTTTCTGCAGACTACAACCTACAGGAGGCTCCTACTTTAGCCAACTACAACTGACATCTATCAAGTTACAACTTGATATGGAAGTACCAACTTCCTCACTCTTTCATAAAAAACACATGATGATTTACCTGGATATCAGCTCTATTTTGTTCCTTCTTCACTGCAGTCCACCAGCCTTCATATCTGCCTTATATCATCTCTAAAATCTTCACAGCTTCTCTATCTGCTCCTCCTTACCCTCTCTGCCTCATTTCTCCATTCTCTAACCTCTCTATGCATATATATGTGATATCATTTATAGAGTTCACCTCATTACTGTTTGTATTCCACAGGGAATTCGAAGTGAATAGCCATGACTCTTTGCCTTCCACCATCTCATTTCTTTTTCATCTCGTTCAAAAGAATATAATAATATGTACATATTTCAATTTTTAAGTGGAGTTTTGTTTGCCTACGGAGACTTGCCTTTTCATCACAAACAATATAAAATTAATTAAAACATTTACATTTACATTTGCAACAGATATATCTCATTCAACCCTTTCATTTCTTGGCTCACTGTGTGTTTGTCTTTTCTGCTGTTGTAGTGTAACAGTTTTGCATACTCTCCTGCTTCCTATGCATGTAGAATGCATTTCCCAAATTATGTTCCAAATCTGGCATCTTTATCAATGCGGAATTTTTCTTCAACCTTCATGGTTCCAACCATAGCCAAAATCTACTTTGCAGACTTACCATATGAAATGATATTGTTAAACCCTTCGGAACTTATCATTTGCAATTACTTCTATAATTTTTCCCAATGCTCTACTTCACTGCACACTGTCCTGTCAGATTTAAATATGATCTCTTTTCCATCACCATCACACCTGTGTTCACATCTTTAGTACATATCTTTGTCTCATGTGGAAGCTTTGAGCTTCAAATCTCTGTTTTAAAAGCTTACAATAAGCCTCATGTGCGGAAGTTAAATTCATGTTCTTAACACTATGGTTAGAACCCACATATTACAAACCCAATTCAAAATATTCATATGCGGGAACTTTTCCTGTTTCAAATCTATGGTTAAACCATAGTCCAACCCACTTCATGAGGTTGACTCATTATTCGAACTTCGTAATTCAACCCATAATGGTCCACTATATAAAATGGATATTTATATCCCATAATACAAACCTTCGGCCAAATAGTTGGGCCCACCTTTCAATGAGAATTATAAATATTTTCTCATAATACAACAACCCATACTATACTTATTTGAATTAATATTCGAATATTACAATGAAACCATGTTATAAGTGTCGGCATATAACTCAGGCTTTGTAAATCTACCTCAAGGCCATCGTAGTCTATTTTATGACTCTCACTATTCTCATTTACCAAGAAGTATTAAGGTTTCCCTGGCCCACATCTAACCCTTCACGCAAAGGTATCGAATTTGATAAAAAATCAAACCCATCAAAATATAAATGAATGTTAGGGCCCACAACACAGTTAACATACCTTACTTTATCGTTCCTGTAACTTTACTGGCAATCCAAAAATCAACCTGCTCTCGCGCTCCAACAATACTTTGGGCACACATCCGAAAAATATCGCACAATTTAAATACACTCTCTTTAACCTCTCAAAATCACGCGATATAACTGGTTTCGAAATACCACTAAAAAACACGTGTCGAGCAACGGGTGATATCCTGTTTTTTTGAGGAATTCCACTTACCAATTTTGAGGTCGCGCGATACCACCAGGTTGCTCCTCAAAACCACTTTCACTATTTTTGTCGCCGTTGACTCACAATTCCACGCACGCTTTCATTGTTATTTGCTCCCAGTTCCATCTCTTCGAGCTTCATATTTATTAACTCGGATTTTACATTATAAAATTAACATAATTTTATAACTCACCATTCATTGATTTACACCATATCATATGGCCCACACACGACATTCACATTCATTCCTTTCAAAGGTTCAACTTCGATTAACAGTAGTTAATAACCAATTACCAACATGATAGTTCAACTGGGCCCCACCATCCTTCCTGTTCATCTTTTATGGTTCCATCTGCACTGCTTACTCAAGGTTCCATACCTCCTTGATTCTGTTTTGCTCTTTCACTAGTTATAAATTTCTCCTATACATCTCGACTACCCATCTCATAGCTATCTCTGGATCCATATGTTCCAATACTCCATCTCATCATTCGCGCCAACAATCAGTCCATTGATTTTTTTTTCTCCAACATTATCAAGTCAATTTTCCCTCCTTGGTTCTACACAAAGTGCTTCAACCAAGCCTTCGTGCCTTCTCTACTGCTCGATTTTTATCAAATTGAATAGTATTCAATTGCTATTGTGCCATCACAATTTCACTCCTATTTTCAATGCCAACTCCTCTCAACAGTTTATTGACTTGTGGTTTAATTCCGTAGACTTGGTTTTTGTGTGCTCTCCGCTGTTTACACATTCACAGCTTCAGATTTGATTCTATTCACACAATCAATTTGTTTATGGTTATACCTTTCTTCAAGGTGAAACCCTTTCCACGATCTCATTGAACTTTGGTTCTGCATCCAACCCTTTCACCATTTCTTTCAGTCTAAACCTGAATCACGATTGATTTAATATACTCTTGATATATGAATCCAAATAATGTTAAATGTCGAATTTAAACAAAGAATTTTCATTCCTGTATCATCGATCCTTCCAGTGATCGATGATAGAATTAACACACATCAGTTCATGTACTTCTCACACAGAATTAAATCAACCAATACACATAATTCAGAATCAATTCTTCATATATACGAATATCATCAAATTATAGAAAACTCTGTCTCTAGCCTGATCTTCAATCAAATGGCCCTTCTACAACTTCCCGTAGGTTTCTAGGAACAAACCCTGTTGCCCAAACTGAATCTTCTTCTTCCTGGTGTTTGAGCTACCTCTTTTTGCTGGATCTTATTTGTGATAGTTCAGGTGCTACTCCTTTTTTCTCCTTTGCCATCAATGACAATATTTCCAACAGTCTCCCCCTTTGGCATTGATGGAAATACTTTAATACTCTTCTTTTGCTTGCTTTTCCTCCCCCTTTGACATTAATGGAAAAGGGTTGCACATTTCCTAGTGTGGTTTCCAAATCTTGTCCATAATACTCTGATCTTGAGGACCTGTTCCATGCACTGCTCACTAGCTCTGGCTCTTTTGTGACAATATTTGTTTACTGATCTCCCCTTGGAATGATGCTGTCTTTTCTGATCTCCCCCTGGAATGATGCTTTCTTTTCATGTCAGAGAGTAACATCTGCAGACACTACCCCTAGTTTGTCTCTTAGATATTCGAATGGTTCTTTAGCAAGAGGTTTTGTGAATATGTCTGTTGTTTGTTCCTTTGTTGGTACATATTCCAACTTCGCTACTTTCTGTGCTACTTGTTCTCTAAGGAAATGGTACTTAATTTGGATGTGCTTTGTTTTTTAATGAAAAACAGGATTTTTTGATATACTTATTGCACTTGTATTGTCACATTTGATTGAAATGGGATCTTCCATGATTACCTTCATGTCTCGAAGAGTTTTTTTCATCCACATTACTTGTGTGCAACATGCTGCTACTGCTATGTATTCCACTTCTATTGTAGATAGAGAGATGGAAGTTTGCTTCTTGCTTAGCCATGACACCAGACTTTTTCCCAAATAAAATGCACCTCCACTTGTGCTTTTCCTGTCATCCATTTAGCTGGCCCAATCTGCATCTATATATGTTGTCAAAGTGAAGCTTTTTCTTATTGGATACCATAGCCCATAATGTGCAGTTCCTTGTAGATATCTGAATATTCTCTTGATTTCTAGTAAGTGATTTTGTTCTGGTGCCGATTGATATCTTGCCACAAGTCCTACTGCCAACACAATGTCTAGTCTAGAGGCAGTTAGGTATATCAGACTTCCTACCATGGATCTGTAAAGTCTTTGATCTATATCTGCAGATCCATCATTAGCACATAGCTTGCATCCAATGATCATGGGAGTTGACACAGGTTTGCAGTCTTCCATTTGGAACCTTTACAATATCTCTCTTAAGTATTTTTCTTGTGAGATGAATGTTTCTATGTTCTTTTGTTGAATTTGAAGTCCTAAATAGAAGGTGAGCTCTCCAATCATAGACATCTCAAATTCTGATTTCATTTCTTCAGCAAATTCTTTTGTTAACTTATCTTTGTTTCTAGCAAACATGATGTCATCTTTTTTTCTAGCAAACATGATGTCATCTTTGTTTCTAGCAAACATGATGTCTTTGTTAAATTCTTTAGCCTTTATGTACAAATTGTTGTCTACTCCTCCTTTATTAAAACCTTATTTTTGCAAGTATTTGTCCAGCCTTGAATACCATGCACAAGGAGCTTGCTTCAGACCATATAAGGCTTTTTTTAATCTGCACACATAGTCTTGTTTATCTGATAAGGAGAATCCTTCCGGTTGTTCCATGTAGACTTCTTCTCTAAATCTCCATTCAGGAAGGCAGACTTCACATCCATTTGATATACCTTGAAGTCATGGTAGCATGCAAAGGCCAAAAACATTATGATTGCTTCCATTCTGGCTATAGGGGAAAATGTTTCATCATAATCAAGACCTTCGATTTGAGTGTACCCCTTACATACAATTCTGGCTTTATTTCTGATTACTTGTCCTTGTTCATTCATCTTATTCTTGTATATACATTTTGTGCCAATGACATTTTTCCTAGTGGGTCTTGGTATTAACTCCCAGGTATTATTCTTCTTAATCTGGTCTAGTTCTTCATTCATAGCTTTTACCCACCATTTGTCTTTGTTGGCTTCTTCAAACTTCTTTGGTTCTATTTGAGATAACATGGCTAGGTATGCTTCTTCTTGTTGGCCACCTATAAAATTTGTTACATCAAAAGGTGGAAAAAACATTGTTTAGCCTTCAAGGAACAGTTTCATTTCCAGAAAGGTGTATCTCTTGAATCCTCTGGAAAACATCATATCCTTGTTTCAATCTTCATGGCTGTTCCCATTTTCAAATCCAAAAAAATTCTGCTCAAAATTCTATGAGAAACACTGTTGCAAAATCCCCTTCTCTCCCCTCCCCCCCACTCAGAAACTAACCTTAATATTTTTCCATCATTTTCCTTTGTTTTCCATTTCCCTCATCTCCCCTTCATAAAATTTCCTTTGCAGAGTTTAAAACCCCTCTTAAAACTCTATCGAAACCCTCAATTACCTTTTGAAAACCATTGAAACCCATCTTTTTATTAATAAATCTTAATCCCCTTGGGCTAAGCTTTTAACCAATTCCGATCATGTGCCCACACCCTGGGACCAAGCACAAAACTCCGGGGGCGTTTATCGCATCGTATAAATCAAATGGGTTGATTGAAAAGTCCATACCCAATCTCCCGATATGCGATTAGCCCCTAGCCTTTTCGCTGATACACCCTGGCGCCGTGACCGCGCGCTGAGCAGTTGGGAGCTTATATGGTTTAAATAAATATTTCACCCAAAACATTAAAAAACCTTTGATATTTAGTTAAACCATTGAATTAACATTTTTTTCCGCTCGTGCAAATGTGGAGCGATCTCGACCGTCGATTCAATCCACGGATCCGACGGTGCGGAGCGCGCCTCTTGGTGGACCCCCCAGCCATGCGCCGTTTTTTCAAAACCACATGGTTTTTATCGCACCACTCTTCGGCGGAGGGAATTTTTTGCCCGATGGCCAGCGATTCCATACATCGCTTGACACGCATCCCTTGTACTTTTTACGAAACCACCATCCATCGCGCATTAACGTTCGAACCAGGACGCCCAGCGATATCGTTATGGACCGTCCGATCTGGGCCCACTGAATCAACGGTGGTCACTCGCCGAAGTTGCTCGATGGTTAACGAAGGTGCGCGCACGATAACCGGGCCATCATACAGTAGCAAATCAATCTCCGCCATCGATCTGATCTGCAGATTGACGGCCCACAATTCACCACCCGATCTCTCCGTTTGACTTTCCATTGCCCAATCCCGATCGTCGATCTCTGCACGATCGACGGCTCAGATTCATCCTTCTCCTCTGACCGCCTCATTCAGTCTCGACCATCGATCTCTACACGATCGACGGCTCGGATTTAATCCTTCTTTCACCCATTCCATGATCGCTCTCGATCAATCCTGACCATTGGATGATGCCATCCAACGGCTCTGATCTCCTCGCGCGCCCTCCGATGCAGTCAACCTATAAAAGCAGGATTTTTTAATAAGTTTTCGTATTTTGTAGGGTTTTTATCATTTTCTTGCAATTTTCAAAGAAGATTCAGAGGCAGAGGGTGATGACCCTCCCGTCTTCGATTCATCAAAGGAAATCATCCACAGGGTGGAAATGCACATTTCTTCAGTGTTTCCTCAGGCACAGATGCCTTATGAACCCTGCGCAGCCCTGCACACCAGAAAAAACACTATGAAAGGGGCACAGTCAAAGAGTATCAATGCCGAAGACCAAAATGTATCAGAACAGAGGATTAGAGACAGTTTTACGGGAATTACAGCTAAGATGGTTATCAAAAGCCTAATCCCCGATTTAAAACACAGTTTAAATAATATTTTAAGGGTTTTATCGACAAGAGCGCTTCCACCGCCACAATTGAGGCAAATTGATCCCTCTAGTTACTGAAATGCCACCTATGCCTCAAAGTATTCAATCAGAGGCCGAATTTATTGATCAGGATAAGATATTTGTCTCAAACGCAGCCGAAGAGTTACTCCTGCGGGGACTTCAATGCAAAGAATGGCTACAGAGTTACTTCGACACCAAAATAGAGGCTAATTGAACCTTCTCTAGCTTCTAAAGGCACCTACAACCTCACAAAAAATCAAAGGCCACCGAACAATTAATACTAATCGAGGATCTTATCTCTAAATTGTCGGCAAAACTATTTTAAAGGTTAAAGAACAGTCCAGAAGCAGATATTTTCAATCATTAGGCCTCGAAAGACACAAGCAAAGTTATGAAGCAGAGCAATAAACGATTATATTCCTACCTTATGCCTTGCCTGGTTCCCAAAGGCCAGGAATTGCATTGATTACATAATTGATAATACTTGACCCTTGGGAAATCCTCCCACTTCTTCATTCTTCTATAAATACTTCAGTAGAAGATGAGCGAATGTTGGTCTCTGGACATCTGAATGTATGTAATAGTTATTTTGAAGCTACTGATGCCCTGTTTGCAATTCAAAGATATATAAGCTGATATGGGAAGTTTGAAGTTGTAGAGACCCACCGAGCTTACTGATTGTAACTAGTTTGAACATCAAATACAAGCTGCTGATTTATGGGATCTTGATTTGTGTCAATGGTAATGTGTTCCTCACTATCAATTGTTATTTTGCTTAATGTTTTCATTCTGTTCATTTTCTCTGATAAAGAGCAGCAAACATAGAGCTAGGATTTACTCTCAACAGTACCCTACTCTTACTGAAAGCTTTATTGTCTATGTTTTCTTCATTTGAACGTTCTCTTTGAAGAGTACATCAATGCAGGTCAGTTTAAAGGCACTTGCCTGATCTAAATTTCTCTTTGTCACTGTTATCTATGTTTTCCTTATTGAATATGCTGAAAGAATGATAGTTTAAAGGCACTTACCTGATATTAATTTGTTCAACTGTCTTTTAATGTTTTCTTACTGAAAGTATTTCCAATCAGGCTAGTTTAAAGGTATTAACCTGATCTCAAAATATTTTTATGTTTTCCTTATTGAATATGCTGAAAACAGGGTAGTTTAAAGGCACTTACCTGATCTTAAGCTTTTCAATTGTTTTTTAATGTTTTCTAACTGAAAGAACTTCAAAGCAGGCTAGTTTAAAGGTATTAACCTGATATCAGAAAACTCTCATGTTTTTATTTAAGTACATGCTGAAGCAATATATTTTAAAAGAAATTACTTGATATCCGGATGTTTTACTATATCTTCATTTGTTTGTTCTTCATTTTCTATCTGTTTCATTCCATAAAATCACCTTAAGAGATCCTTTGACATAAGTGACTTGCCCCATGGATCCTGCTTGAAACTTGATGTCCAATTAAAAATCCTCCTATGACTCCATAGCCCAGTGGGTTAAAACTGTCTTTGCCTTTTCTCTCAGCCGAATCATTCCTTCATCTGCAAACACCTTCACCCTCCATTTTGAAACTGCCTTCACTTTCATCAGGTCCTTGCCCAACCAAAACAAACAAAACAAAACTCAAGCTCTTTATAACTAGCCTAATATCATAATTTCAGCTATTAAAGATCACATCTTTAAACTCATTCATAGAGAGATCCCTCTTTGGAATCAGGAGGGCTAGATCCTAGAATCCCAAAGTTGGTTGAAACGATGTTGCTTATGTAATTGGACTCTGCCAATCTTGCTAATAAATTACAGATTCCTAACATTTCTGGCGACTCCGCTGGGGAACCAAGGTGCATTTTATCTTACACACCCTTAGGCACTTATAAGACCCAAGATCTCTGGTTAGATTGGTATTCAATAAACATGGTGGTGGACCATTAAACCTTTTACCTCCCTAGGAGTTAAAACATCTTCCACCTAGCAACTCCACACTCCACAATCCTTAGCAGACCTTAAGACTCCACGGGGAAGAACCATCATCATTGTCACATCAGTCAAACTCAGTCACAATACTGTAGGATTGAAATTTCTGTAAACAAATTATTTAACCTCTCAAATATTTTCATACCTGGTTGAACTTTTCTTGTTTAGTTGGGTCTAATAAATCAGCATAGTGGCTCCTAGAAAGATTCACACTAGAGCCTATCCTGACCCTGATCCACCTGAAGTAGTTGATAACCCAGAAGGTATTCTTAGGAAGTCTCTTAAGATAAAAATATCAACTATTTTCAGATCACCCTTGAGAGCTAATTCATTTTCTAAAAACCTTGCAGCTCTACAAGAAACACATGGTGGTGGAACCATTAAAACATTTTACCTCCCTAGGAGCTAAAAATCTTCCACCTGGCGACTCCACACTCTGAAACTCCCAGAAGACCAAATGAATCCACTGGTAGAAGACCCTGAACTGATTGAACAGACACAGTGACCTCTTTCATGATTTACAAACATGATTCCAAGAATACAACGAAGATATGCCCCAATGAGTAGATATCATATCCCTGGGTTTCCACATAAGATGCCCCAGGTTAATTGGGATGACAACCTTCCTGTTTTTCAAGGTGAAAATTTTGATGACCCTTTATTACATCTTATCAAATTTCACATACATGTATGGAGGTTGAAAGTTGGATGGCATGAAGACTGCCTAATGAAAATTTTCATGTTAACATTAGAAGGAAAATCTAGGGATTTGTATGAATGCTTAAGATCTAGTAGTTTGTTTTCTTTAAGAGACCTTGAATATGTGTTCTATGAGAACTATAAAGAAAACACTACATCATTATCATTGGGTGCAATATATTATGATCCATCACAAAACATCACCCAACACATTATAGATAATGAGGAAGCCTTAGAAGAGATGCATCCTGAAGATATTTTAACAGCCATTCATGAGTTTAATATCCTATTGAAAAATTTTAAAAATATAGATGAATCACTTGAGGAAGAAAGCAAGCAAGAAATAATGGACATTCCTCAAGACATCCCTGAAAACTCAAATATTGATTCATCATCCCTTATAGCTGAGGCTCAAGAAGACATCCAGCCTCAAAATCAATCTTCACAAGAGACAGAGAACTGTTGTACTTCTGTTCAAAGGGACATGGAAACATCTTCCCCTTTGACAGAGAAGGAGATAGATCAAACTATTAATAAACAGTCAGTCTCTGAAATTTCTTGTAAAACAAACATGCTGGCCCATTCACATAAAGATATTTGTTGTATAGGTTTAGAAAGTTATTTTGTAGATCAGAATGAACAAGGATATACTGATATCGCAATATCTTTGACTGATGAAATTGTTTATTCAGATAATTTTCCAAAATTCGATCAGTCTGATGATGATGATGATGATTTCCAAGAAGAAACTAATCATGCAGGGAAACCAGAATTTGATTAGTGTTATGAGTTTCACCATCGTCAACTTGAAAGCAGAAATCACCCTTTTCAATCCATCTTCAAAAGCTTTCACTTAATTGGGAATCAGCAGCCTTTCTATTCACAAGGTGAAGAGAAGAGTAATGAAGAAATTTTTGAGCATGAGGAAACCATTGAATACATCCCCACTCAAGGATATAATAAACTCTTCACAGAATTCAGCCCACTCAATTCAAGTATACTAGGGCTACAAGAGGACGACACTGCCAAATATGATAAGTCTTCCAGTTCAATTGATGATGAAGAAAAGGGAGAGAAACAGATAGAAGACTATCCCACTGTGGATATACCCTCTTTTCAAGAAGAAAATTCTCCTATCATTGATATCAATCTGCCATTTAAAGAACCTGGATTTATATCAGAAGCAAACATAAATTTAGAGAAAGAAAACATTTCACTGTTTGCTATTGTGCAGGTTAAAGATGATGATACTTCCAAGCTACATACTGAAGAGATAGTCCTCAAAGCTAATGTCTTGGAAATAGATAATCTACCAATTGTGGAGGACTAAGAAGAAGAGAATCTTCATCTTTTCTTTGTTGATCCTATGGAAGAGTGTGTGGAAATCCCAACTGGCTCAAATTATCAAACAATGATCCTTTGCAAGAGCCAAAGACATGAAAATTTGTCGCCTCCTGTGATAACCTTAATATTTAAGGTTAATCTTCAATATGTTCTATGGATACCTCTGACAAGCAGCCAGAGCTTCTACTCCTTCTTGACATTACTCAGCTGGCTGCATTGGCATTTTTGTATCATATGATAAATGTAAATACTCCATGTTTAGAATAGGTTAGATAGGAATGTCAATAAAGCTCAGTTTTGAGCATGTAGTTAGTTGTTGTTTTCTGCTTTGAAGAAAAAAAAAATCAAAAAAAAGAAAAGAGAAAAGAAAAGAGGGAAAATTGTGAAAAGAAGAAAGGTACAACCCCATACCAAAAAAGAGAAATAAAATCCGAAAGTGTGCAAGCTTAAAATGCCACTCCTACATAGCACACTTCTAGTTAGTCAAACTGCCTAATCTTGACAAATTAGTTTTAAATTTTCTGCTGATAGGGTAGTGAATTTGATTTGCCAAACTTTTTAATCTTGGCTTATCAGTAGATAGATTAGGACAGAAATTAAAGGTTCAAACATCTTCAAAACCTGAACCTAAGTTTCCCAAAAGAGATGACTCAAATATGTTTTATTTGCTGGGTCAAAATGATGTAAATCTGGTTCTAATTAGCTCAAAATTTGAACCAGAGGACAAAGTAAGAACAACTCAAGGTCAAAACAGAGCTATTAAAAGAGAAGGCCATGATGAGAAACTTTCAGATCTTAAAGCCTTCCATTTTGTTTTAAATTTTCTGCAAAATAAATGTCTATGTGCAGCTTTTTTTCCATGCCATAGATCACAGCAGATCAAACAGTTTAATCTTGACTTGATTGTTTTTAAATTTATGTTTTAGAATTTAGAGAATAAAATATGTTGGACAGTTTAATCCTACCAGATTAGTAGATTAGGTAGAGAATCATATGGGATCAACTGTTTAATCTGAGTCCATGAAGAAATAAGGAGTAGAAATAGATTAGATTTCATACTTTCAAAAGAATAAAATGTTGTGAAAAGAGTTTTCCAATCCAAGTGCACTCTAAATGAAGAAAAAATGTTAGATCTGTAGGATTGGGTAGGTAGAAAGTTGTATTGATGACAATCCATTGTTTTCATGGTTGCTAATATGTTTTCAGAAGATCATCCCAGCAAAGGAAGAGCAACCCAATGGATTAGGCAACAGGTCAGCCTCCCAGAGAAAGTACAATGGATGAGGCAATTGATCAGCCTCCCAGAGAATGCAAGTCTAAATTTCTTGATGCCTTCAAGAAGGCACCATCCCCAAGTGGAGCCACTGTTGGCCACCTATAAAATTTGTTACATCAAAAGGTGGCCAAAACATTGTTTAGCCTTCAAGGAACAGTTTCATTGCCAGAAAGAAGTATCTCTTGAAGCCTCTGGAAAACATCATATCCTTGCTTCAATCTTTGTGGCTATTCCCATTTTCAAAGCCCAAAAAATTTTGCTCAAAATTATATGAGAAAGATTGTTGCAAAATCCCCTTCTCTCCCCTTCCCCCCACTCAGAAACTAACCTTCATCTTTTTCCATCATTTTCCTCTGTTTTCCATTTCCCTCATCTCCCCTTCATAAAATTGCCTTTGCAGAGTTTAAAACCCCTCTTAAAACTCTATCGAAACCCTCAATTACCCTTTGAAAACCATTGAAAATCATCTTTTTATTAATAAAGCTTAAGCCCCTTGGGCTAAGCTTTTAACCAATTCCGATCATGTGCCCACACCCTGGGACCAAGCGCCAAACTCTGGGGGAATTTATCGCATCGCATAAATCAAATGGGTTGATTGAAAAGTCCATACCCGATCTCCCGATATGCGATTAGCCCCTAGCCTTTTCGCTCATACACCCTAGCGCCGTGACCGCGCGCTGAGGAGTCGGGCGCTTATATGGTTTAAATAAATATTTCGTCCAAAACATCAAAAAGCCTTTGATATTTAGTTAAACCATCGAATTAACATTTTTTTCCGCCCGTGCAAATGTGGAGCAATCTCGACCATCGATTCAATCCACGGATCCGACGGTGCAGAGCGCACCTCCTGGTGGACCCCCCAGTCGTGCGCCGTTTTTTCAAAACTACATGGTTTTTATCGCACCACTCTTCGGCGAAGGGCGGTTTTTGCCCGATGGCCAGCGATTCCATACATCACTTGACACGTGTCCCATGTACTTTTTACGAAACCACCATCCATCGCGCATTAACGTTGGAACCAGGACGCCCAGCAATATCACTATGGACCATCCGATCTGGGCCCACTGAATCAACGGTGATCGCTCGCCGAAGTTGCTCGATGGTTAACGAAGGTGCACTTGTGATAACCGGGCCATCATATAATGGCAAATCAATCTCTGCCGTCGATCTGATCTGCAGATCGACAGCCCAAAATTCATCACCCGATTACTCCGTTTGACTTTCCATTGCCCAATCCCGACCGTTGATCTCTGTGCGATCGATGGCTCAGATTCATCCTTCTCCTCTGACCGCCTCGTTCAATCTCGACCGTCGATCTCTGCACGATCGACGGCTCGGATTTAATCCTTCTTTCACCCATTCCATGATCGCTCCCGATCAATCCTGACCGTTGGATGATGCCATCCAACAGCTCCAATCTCCTCGCGTGCCCTCCGATGCAGTCAACCTATAAAAGCAAGATTTTTTAATAAATTTTCGTATTTTGCAGGGTTTTTATCATTTTCTCACAATTTTCAAAGAAGATTCAGAGGCAGAGGGTGATGACCCTCCCATCTTCAATTCGTCAAAGGAAATCATCCACAAGGTGGAAATGCACATTTCTTCAGTGTTTCCTCAGGCACAGATGCCTTATGAACCCTGTGCAGCCCTGCACACCAGCAAAAACACCATGAAAGGGGCACATTCAAAGAGTATCAGTGCCAAAGACCAAAATGTATCAGAATAGAGGATTAGAGATAGTTTTACGGGAATTACGGCTAAGACGGTTATCAAAAGCCTAATCCCCGATTTAAAACACAGTTTAAAGAATATTTTAAGGGTTTTATCGACAGGAGCTCTTTCACCGCCGCAATTGAGGAAAATTGATCCCTCTAGTTACTAAAATTCCACCTGTGCCTCAAATTATTCAATCAGAGGCCGAATTTATTGATCAAGATCAGATATTTGTCTCAAACGCAGCTAAAGAGTTACTGCTGCGGGGAATTCAATGCGAAGAATGGCTACAGAGTTACTTCGACGCCAAAACAGAGGAAAATTGAACCTTCTCTAGCTTCTAAAGGCACCTACAGCCTCACAGAAAATCAAAGGCCGCCAAACAATTATTACTAATCGAGGATCTTATCTCTAAATTGTCAGAAAAACTATTTTAAAGGTTAAAGAACAGTCCAGAAGCAGATCTTTTCAATCATTAGGCCTCGAAAGACACAAACAGAGTTATGAAGCAGAGCAATAAATGATTATACTCCTACCTTATGCCTTGCCTGGTTCCCAAAGGCTAGGAATTGCATTGATTACATAATTGATAATACTTGACCCCTGGGAAATCCTCCCACTTCTTCATTCTTCTATAAATACTTCTGTAGAAGATGAGCAAATGTTGGTCTCTGGACATCTGAATGTATGTAATAGTTATTTTGAAGCTACTGATGCCATGTTTGCAATTAAAAGATATATAAGCTGATATGGGAAGTTTGAAGTTGTAGAGACCCACCGGGCTTGCTGATTGTAACTAGTTTGAACATCAAATACAAGCTGCTGATTTATGGGATCCTGATTTGTGTCAATGGTGATTTTTTACTCACTTTCAATTGTTATTTTGCTTAATGTTTTCATTCTATTCATTTTCTCTGATAAAGAGCAGCAAACATAGAGCTAGGATTTACTCTCAATAGTACCCTACTCTTACTGAAAGCTTTATTGTCTATGTTTTCTTCATTTGAATGTTCTCTTTGAAGAGTACATCAATGCAAGTCGGTTTAAAGGCACTTGCCTGATCTAAATTTCTCTTTGTCACTGTTATCTATGTTTTCCTTATTGAATATGTTGAAATCATGATAGTTTAAAGGCACTTACCTGATCTTAAGCTGTTCAACTGTATTTCAATGTTTTCTTACTGAAAGTATTTCCAATCAGGCTAGTTTAAAGGTATTAACCTGATCTCAAAATATTTTTATGTTTTCCTTATTGAATATGCTGAAAGCAGGGTAGTTTAAAGGCACTTACCTGATCTTAAGCTTTTCAATTTTTTTTAATGTTTTCTAACTGAAAGAACTTCAAAGCAGGCTAGTTTAAAGGTATTAACCTGATATCAGAAAACTCTTATGTTTTTATTTAAGTACATGCTGAAGCAATATAGTTTAAAAGAGCTTACTTGATCTCAGGCTCTTTTACTATATCTTCATTTGTTTGTTCTTCATTTTCTATCTGTTTCATTCCATAAAATCACCTTAAGAGATCCTTTTACATAAGTGACTTGCCCCATGGATCCTACTTGAACCTTGCTGTCCAATTAAAAATCCTCCTATGACTCCATAGCCCAATGGGTTAAAACTGTCTTTGCCTTTTCTGTCAGCCGAATCATTTCTTCATCTGCAAACACCTTCACCCTCCATTTTGAAACTGCCTTCACTTTCATCATGTCCTTGCCCAACCAAAACAAACAAAACAAAACCCAAGCTCTTCATAACTAGCCTAATATCATAATTTCATCTATTAAAGATCACATCTTTAAACTCATTCATAGAGAGATCCCTCTCTGGATTCAGGAGGGCTAGATCCTAGAATCCCAAATTTGGTTGAAACGATGTTGCTTCTGTAATTGGACTCTGCCAATCTTGCTAATAAATTACAGATTCCTAACACTTCTTTCTGTTCAGCTAGTTGTCTTCTAGTCTATACTCCCACACACTTCTCCCCAATGATTTGATCTTCTGGATGATTCTTTTGAGTGTGTCTTGAGGGACCTTTTGAGCTTAATTTAGTATCTTCTGTTGTCTTGCTCAGTTCATCATTATCTTGGTTCTCTTCTTCATGATCTTCTGGAGGATTGATGCATATTGTACTTCTTGTTCTGTTTGGTAGATCTTCATCAAATTGTCCATCAATGCTTTCCACAATTTTGTGCAGTGTTTTGTTGTAGCACCTGTAACCCTTACTCTTGGATGCATATCCTAAAAGTATTCCTTCATCAACTCTTGCATCAAACTTCCCCAGTTTTTCATCATTATTTTTTATGAAACACTTGCTTCCAAAGACTCTAAATTGTTTGATTTATGCTGGTTTACCATGCCATAATTAGTAAGGAGTCTTGTCACAGTTTGGTCTTAAATAAGCTTTGTTAAGAATGTGAACAGTTGTGTGTACTTATTTTGCCCAGAATATTTGGGGAATGTTACTTTCTTGCATCATTTCTCTAGCAATCTGTTGTACTGAACTATTCTGTCTCTCTTCCACTCCATTCTGTTGAGGTGTACCTACAATTGTAAACTATTGTTTTATCCCATGCTCATTGCATAGGTATGCAAAATCATAGTCTGTGAATTCACCTCCTCTGTCTAATCTGATGCACTTTAGCTTGCATCCTGTTTGATTTTCTGCCAATGCCTTGAATATCTTGAATTTCTCAAGTGCTTCAGATTTATATTTGAGAAATGCTACCCACGTCATTCTGAAAAAATCATCTATTATCAACATGAAATAAGATTCTCCGCTTGGTGCTATAGTTCTTCAAAGTCCACACATGTCCATGTGAACAAGCTGAAGAGGTCTACTTGTAGATAGTTTCTTTTTGGTCTTGAAAGATGTGTGGGTTTGATTGCCTAGTTGGCAGGATTTACATATGGTATTTCGAGGCTTCTTTATTGTTGGCATATCTCTGACTACATTTTTCTTGCTCAGACTGATGATGTGGTCAAATTTAATGTGTCCCAATCTTCTATGCCATAACCATGATTCATCAAGTTTGCTTAGGTGGCATGCTTCATTCTCTTCTTTTACTATATAGACATTACTTTATGTTCGAATACCTTTGATCAAGGTCTTTCCTGTGGTGCTTGATCTTACTTCACAGTCTTGTGCTCTAAAAAGAACCTCACAGCGTGTGTCACACATTTGACTGACACTTAACAGATTGGCTTTCAGCCTATCCACAAATAGTACATCTTGAGCCTTTCCTCTTCCATTATCCAGACTGACTGAGCCTTTTCATTTGATTTTCCCTGCTTTATCATTGCCGAATGTTACATTCCCAGATTTATTTTCATCAAAGGTTAAAAACTTTCTTCGATCTCCAGGCATATGCTTTGAGCATCCACTATCCAAATACCATTGGTTTTTCTAATCTTGATCTATTAGATCCAGGTCACACTTATTCAAATTCGTTTTCCACTGTATGCATCCTTTTGTTTGGTACCTTTCCTGAGAGGATGGACCACATTATCTGAGAGTACATTTGTGACACTTGGGCCTGACTTGATGGCAGTCAAAGCATTTGATTATGTTTCTAAATGAATTATGTACATGAGTGAATTCTCCATTGTTCATTCATCTCCTTGAGTTTCCATACATTAGTCTTTTTCCATTCGTTCTGCAATCCTTGGCTTTATGGCCGAATTCCTTACAGTAAAAACAATACCCATAAAAACAATTAGCATACCTGATGAAGGGTTGTCTTCTCCATTTGTTAGCTTGAGGTAGTTTTTTCACTTTTTGCATCCTTTTCTGGTTGGAATCGATTCTCCTTTTATGACAATATGCAGCAATATGTCCCAGTTTGTGGCAAGCATAAGAGGTGACATTTTTCATAGGGGGGAAGAATATCCTTTGATAGCTTCCAAATTTTAAAATATTCAGGAGTATATGAGCATTTTTCAGTTGACTGTTTATTAATTCCGTTCTTTGTCTTTTGAGGTTCCTTCTTGTTTCTATTTACTTCATTGCAGGCTTCTACTTCTGTAGGAACCTTTTGGGTTGCTTCATTGTCCTTAACAGCTTTTACAAAAATGATGTTTTTGTAATATTCTTCCTTGGACTTGTTTCTCCTTTGTAGCCTATCCCATTCTTTATCAAGGGAGCTTTTGAGCATTTAGAATTTTATTCAACTGTTCAGAGCTTGTCATTTGAGAAGAGTTCATTGACAATTTCCTTTGGGAGTTTTCTAATTTCCTTCTTAAGCATACTACTTCTTCTTCCAATTTCTCTTACTTCTGAATTTTATCCTCAATTTGCTTAAGTAGAGTGTCTTCTACCTTTTTGGCTTCTTCAAGCTCTACTTTAAGTTGAATGAGGTCTTCTGAATTTTGTTCTTCTCTTACATATTTGAGGAGAATATCTTTCTATTTTTTGCACTTTACTTTAAGTCTGTCTATTTCCTCTAGGGCACTTCTTAGCTCCCCATCAAGATCAACTTCACCTTCTTCCTCGTCTTCTAGAAGGAATCCTTCAGGATTTTCCTTGGCCATCAATACAAATTCAAAGGTTCCTTCTTCATTTGAGGTTTCATCTGAGTTTTCAGAAGCATTGCTATCTTGTTGAGCATAAAATGATTTTCTCCTATATCTATTCCCTTTCTGCCAGTTCTTTGATATGGCTTTCTCTGTCTCTTGAGTCTGATTCTTTGTCTTCTTATGATGACACTTAGATGCGTAGTGTCCAACTCTTCCACAGTTAAAGAATTTAGATGGAAGTTTACCTTTATACTTGCCTGAGCCTCTATCTAGTCTTCTGACAAATTTTTCCTCTTATTCATCATGTTAGCCACCTATAATTTTTTGTTGTTATACCCGAAGGTGGCTAAATATGTTTTGAGCCTTCAAAGAACAAATTTCATCACTAAAAATTGTTGGCTTTTGAAGACTCCTTGAAGGCCTTCTGCCTTTGTCCAAAATCCTCATTTGCTGTCCCATTTTATACTCAAAATTCTGCTAAAAATTCCATGAAAAGAAACTGCTGCAAAGCCATCCCTTTTCCCTTTCTCCCACTCGAAATTAATCTTCTTTTCCTTTCCCTTTTTCCTATATTTTTCCTCTATTATTCATATTTTCTTTTCTTCCCTTCATAAATCACCCTTTCCATGGTTAAAAACTCACTTTTTAACCCTTTCGGCACCCTTTGTTTCCTTTTA
Source organism: Pinus albicaulis (assembly GCA_034641835.2). Lineage (NCBI taxonomy): Eukaryota > Viridiplantae > Streptophyta > Pinopsida > Pinales > Pinaceae > Pinus > Pinus albicaulis. The sequence goes on from CM076578.1 coordinate 1,945,742,209, forward strand.
AAAAACCGTGAAAAATCATAAAAATACAAGTCTTTTTATGGACCTAAGCCCCTTGGGCTAAACCCTAAACCACTTCCCCAATACGCCCTCATCATAAAAACCAAGCGCCAAACCCATGAAGCGCTAAATCGCATCGAAAAGATTCAAGTGTGCATGTTTGTGAGCCATTTCAAAAATATCGATTACGATCAGCCCCTTTGTCATAAACCCCCCGATCATTTTATTATTTTCATATAACCCTGAGCCCGCCCTAGGCGCTTAAACCTTGTGAATATTTCGTTTCCGACCCATTTTTCCTTTGTAAACCCAAAAATCCACTTTCCTAAGTTTTAAGTTAAACTTAAAGTCACATGATGAATAAAAATGGGTTGATCAAAAAGACCGATCGCGCAATCGCGATCGAAGATTTCAAAACGGGTTGATAAAAAAGACCGAGCCCGAATGTTTCGATTACGATTGGCCCTAGTTATATAAAGCCCGGGCCCATGGTACTCCATACACCCAGTGGCCCCGCAATCGGGCGCTAGCCTGCCATATATATATTCCGCCCTTTTCACTCAAAACCTTGCTTTTTACTGAAATTTATGGGTTTCTTACCAAGTATAAGGGTCCCGCCGGTGCAAGAAAACAAAGGATCTAGGCCGTCGATCTGATCTGCAGATCGAACGGTTATCGCCCAATCTAAATGTCTCAATCGGAATGTTTCAATCGCAATGTTTCAATCAAAATGTTTCAATCGGAATGTTTTAATCGCCTCTCCCCTCCCGATTGCGCAATCGCATCGGAGTTTTATTTTCAATCGCATCCCCTTTTCTGTCACCTCCGATTGAGATCCTTCGATTGAATCTGGACCGTCCACGTGTCCAGATCGGACGGCCCAGATTCACCCCAAACTTATTTTTCCCCCCCGCTCCTCTTTTGCCTCTTTGCACAGATGTCCACCGTTGGTTGCCTTCATCCAACGACTACGCTCCTCCCCGCCATCTAAAGCAGTTTAAACCTATTTCCGCAGGATTTCTTAACTATTTTTGTGTTTTGCAGGCGTTTTAATGGTTTTCCATTGTTTAGTGAAAGAAAGCCGAGGGTTGGGAAAGACGTTTCCTGCGCCTTCGAGCTGTTAAAGAGAACCATCTGCGGGGTTTCGCTCCATTGTTTTCTCAATGCTTCGTGGGCATTGATGCCTTTAAAAAGCCCAGTGCAGCCTGCACATCGACAAGACACTGTTTTAATTCAAAAACAGTTAAAGAGTATCAGTTTGAAGACAGAGCACAGCAGATGAAGATTGAAGACGGTTTTTATGGGGATTACGGCTAAGACCGTTATCAAAAGCCTAATCCCCAATCTAAAACACAGTTTAAAAGAAAATCATAAATGTTTTGATGACAGAAAGGTTTCCACCACTTCAACTGAGGTGAATTGATTCCTCAGCTACTACAAAGAGCCACCTGTTGCCTCAAACCTTTCAAACAGAGGCCGAAGTTATTGATTCAGGGAATATTTGCCTCCAGCGCTACCAAGAAGTTAATTCTGTCAAAGGAGTGTAATAGAAAATAGCTGCAGAGTTGCTCCGGACGGAACATAGAGCCTTAAAGTCAAATAAAGCTCCCGCTGAGCTTTGATATTAATTGTAAAACATTAAATACAGTGATCCACCTGTACACTTCTCCATCGAACCCCTCAAGAGGCCGAGAAGTCATTTAATCTGTATTAATGGTTCACGAGATATTTTTGTTAGTTCTCACCTCCTCATCTTCCTATAAGTACTTCTGCATAAGATGAGAAGGTTGGTTGCTGTTTGATCACAATTTGTAATATTGAAACTCTCTGAAATAAATATACAAGTCTGTTGAAGTTGAAAATAATTTGGAGTCTTGGATGTCTTGATGATGCCGTTGCATGTCTGTTCCTGAGAAGGCTCTATCATTTGATCCATGAGCTTGGCTGTTGGTGAAGTGCTCTAAACTGTTAAATGTTTTTTCCTTGTTTTCATTATGTTCCATAATTTCTTACTACAGTAGGCTGGAAGTTTTAGGCTAAGAAATGACTCCTGGAAGCACCTTAGACCTGTTCACCCTTCATTGTTTTATGTTTTCTTCTGCTGAAGTATTTTAGAGGCTTTAAAACTTCTCTTTAGTCTTCATGCTCGTTTATTTCCTTGATAGCTCAAATAGTTGGTTTCAGCATGTTATGGTTCTCCCTGCTTGTCTTCCATCACTTGAAAGTCGTTATTGAAGTCTCCCTTCGAAGTACCATTGTTTTAAGTTAACCAAAGAGGTCGGTTTTGATCTTACCCTTTGCCCCTGCTTAAACAGTTGTTTTGAAGGTCTTTATAGTTGCAAACACATATGTTATTTAGGTGTTCCCTCTTCTATGAATGCAATTATCAGTGAATCTTTTATGTTTTCTAAATCCTCTGAAATAAGATCTTTGAGGAAATAGGGTGTTCCCCGAATCTTAGATTTCATTTTAGAAGTTGTCTTGAAATCATTATTTGCTTAAAGAATGTTTGTAGAATTTATGGTTAGCCCTGTCTATCAAATATCTCTTTATTGATAAGTCATGTTTCTCAAGTTCCCTTTGTTGAGAATTAAATTTCTTTTTTCAAAATCATTAATGTCCATCTCATTCCAAAACAAAGGATCCTGTGGCTAGGTTAGATTTTCCCTTTGATATCCCATATCCCTTGAAGATTTTGTCATGGTCTTATTTTGACTCCATTGCCCAATGAACCTGATATTTCTTCTTTATGTCTATCTTTCCTAGATCTTTTCATATTCTGCTGTATCAACTCAACCCAACCAAACAAACATCTGCACGTAATAACTAGTCTAAAATCCATAACCAAAGCAAACAAGATAAACCTTTTCTAACAAATATTTGAGAGATCCCTCTCTGAGAACAGGAGGACTAGATCCTGGAACTCTAAAGATTGGTTCTGATGTTGCCTTGTCTTTTGATTTGCCAAAATGTCAAAACACGGGAGACCAACATAATGGCGATCACGGTGGGACCCTGAGTCAGTAACAATCTAAATACCTCTTAGGACTTCAGAAATCCCTTATTTTCAAGAATATACAGTGATTATTAGCCACCTCATCGCCACCAACATAATGGCGATCACGGTGGGACCTGCTGAGAATTAGAGGTTTGCGAAACCTTTTCTCCAACTTTAGGTCTGGTATAACATAAGTAACTTTCTTCAAGCACTACCTAACATAATGGAAATCATGATAGGACTTTTTTGAATCAGTGACAAACTAAGTAACCCTTAGGATTCCTTTAAATCCTTATCAAACCTTGAAGGAACCAGTTACCAAGCCATAAGAGCAACTATGTTTGTTTGAACACCTTAGCTAAGTGCAAAATCAGACTTAGAACACTCTCTTAACCTATAAAAACAAAATAAACTCAGAAAAACCCAAAATATTTCAAGTTTGGCTTCATAATAAACATGGTGGCGGACCATAAACCCTTTTACCTCCCTAGGAGCTAAAAAGCTTCCACCTGGCGACTCCATAATCCTGAGCAGACCTTAAAGACTCCACTGGAAAGAACCCTTACCATTATACAGTTTCCTAATCCAGTTAGAGGATTGTAAGATCAAAATTTGTGTAAACAGATCAGTTAACCTCTCAAATATTGTCATACTTGGTTGAACTCTTCCTGTCATTTGGATCTCAAATTACGGCATAGTGGCTTCTAGGAAGATTTATACTAGAGCCCATCCCGACCCCGATCCACCTGAGATAGTTGATGACCCAGAAAGTATCCTTTGGAAGTCTCCTAAGGTTAAATTTTCAACTGTTTTCAGATCACCCTTGAGAGCTAATTCAGTTCCTGAAAATATTTTAGCTCTACAACAATCACAAGTTGACTTAGTAAACCCATTTAGAACTAGGTCATTTGATGATATAATTCAGATAAATCCCGAGTCTTCACTTTCATCCCCGGAAACAAGTGAATATCCTGATAGAGAATCAACACCTCCTGATCCACATTTTCTTTTTAACCTAGGTGTCTCTCATCCAAAATCAGCTCAGCAATCTGCTGCTGTTCCATCCACTTCTGTACACCATTCATCCACTTTTCAAACCACTCCACTCCAGCCAAATCCCCCTCTTATAAATCCCCCACTTGTTAATCCACCCCCACCACATATCATGGCAGCATGGTATGCTCCCTTAGCCCTTAATATACCACTAGTCAATCTTCCACAGGACTATCAGTCCAAAAGTCCATTATATGATGCTAATAATGCTACAACTGCATCACAACATGTGGATAAGATGAATGACTATTTTGATCGAAATGAAATCGATGATGATTCTATCAAACTCAGACTGTTTGCTCAGAGCTTAGGGGGAGAAGTAAGAAAATGGTTTAAAGGTTTAACCCCCCGTAGTATAAATGACCTCCAAGGCTTCCATCAAACATTCTTAAACAAGTGGGAAGTAAGAAAAAAACCTCTCCAAGTCCTTGCTGATTATAACAATCTCCATAGGAACCCTGGGGAAAGTGTACAAGCTTATTGTACCAGATTTAACAGCGTGTATAACGCACTTTCCCCTTAACTAAAACCTCCTCAGGGCTCAGCTTTAAACAAATTTCCTGAAGGGTTTGACCCAGACATGACATATTCACTCAGAGAAAGAGTTTTAGCAACTTTGGAAGATATGCAAAGAGGTGCCCTTTCTGTGGAAGTAAACTTAATAGAAAAGAGAGCAAGAATGAAAACTGAGAAGAGAGTATCTTTCGGAGAGGAATCCCCTCCCTCTACTTCAAGCTCAAAAATGGAGAAAATGTTGGAAGAAATGATGAAAGAGATGAGCATAATTAAGAAAACACAAGCAAATCAAAGCCAGACTGCACTTCAAAACAATCAAAACAGAAATAGAAATCAGAATTATAGAAAAGATAACAATCAGGATAAACAAAAAGAAAGTGACCAACAAATCAGACCTCCCTTTCAACAGAACTATGTAGATCAATATGAGGAAGACAGGGAGTTGGAAAGATTGGAAGAATCACATGTAAACTTGATTGGATCAGACAATGGGGATGAGGTTTTCCTCACCGAGGAAGAACAAGGTTTCTTCTCAAATGATCAAAATACAAACACCTATGAAAATTCTGATGACTATAGATTGGGTTTTGAAAATGCAATCATGGAGGTGCACAAACAGTATGATCTTAGGAGCAAGGGAAGTATAGAGAATTCAAAAGATAAGAATACTAGCATTGCTGTCAAGAAGAACATGGAAAATCAGTCCAAAAGGACAGCAGAAAAAACCAACATTTCGGCTAAGAAAACAGACTCTAATAAAGACAAGGGAATCCAGCCAAATGTTGAAAAAAGTACCCCTAGCACTTCAGCTAGTAGTCCTAATAAAACCATCCCAATTACTATCCCAAACCAGGTTCAGCAAAGTAAAATTGCTGAAAGAAATTTAATTGAAAAAACAGATGTAAATATCAACAAATCAATTATTCCTTTCAGCCTTGAGGGGGAGATTGCCAAGATTAAGATTACCATCCCCCTAGCTGAACTAGTAACCCAAGATGTGTACAAAAACCAAGTTTTAAAAGCTTTGAACTTAGGAAGTGATACTGACACCTTAAACTTGACAGATGACAAACCTGAGTTGTTGTTTGGCCCAGAGGTTGAAGGAAAATATCAAGAAGGACCAGTCCCTCCCTTCTATGTCAGCTTGAACATACACGATAAAATTCTACATAATGCCATGTTAGATTCCGGAGCTTCACACAACCTAATGCCCAAAGTAGTAATGGAAAGCTTAGGCTTAGAAATTACTAAACCATACAAAGATTTGTATTCCTTTGACTCAAGTAGAGTCAAATGTTTGGGTTTAATCAAAGATTTATGTGTTAACTTAGCTCAGATCCCTGCCAAGAATCTAGTGATGGACATCGTGGTAGCTGACATTCCCCCTAAGTATGGCATGCTTTTATCAAGATCATGGGGAGCCAAACTTCAGGGAAGACTTCAAATGGACATGTCTTATGCCACCATCCCTGTTTTCAACCAAAATAGAATACTATACAGGGAAACCCACATGAAGTATATGGTGAGTAACATGGACAAACCAAACAACACTCCGATCTATTCTATTCAATCAAGTTTAGATTCATTTATCTTGTATAACGAAGATGAAATCACTCAACCATGTAAAGAAAATATAGACCCACCAAATTTCACCTCGAATAGACTTCAAAACGTTGACGATCAACAGCGACAAGAAAATGAGAATGAGTCAAATATACTTTGGACAATAAATTTCGATGGATCTTGTAATAAAACTAGTGCCGGGGCAGGTGTCTGGATTCAGAACACAAATCATAGCTTTTCATACAAATTAGACTTCCCATGCACTAACAATATTGCTGAGTATGAAGCACTTCTCCTAGGCTTACAACTTCTTAAAGAATTAGAAGCCCAAAGGATATCCATTTTAGGGGATTCTGAGCTGATCATCAAACAAATCAAAGGATAATACTCAGCCAAGAATCCAAAGCTTAGGGAATATCGAAATGCTGCCCTTGACCTGTTAAAAACTTTCGAAAAATATGAACTCATTTTTATCCCTAGAGCACAGAATCATCTAGCAAATGAACTTGCCTTCACTGCCAACAATTTCCAAGTACCTGAGATAAATGAACAACTCAGTATAAAGGTGAAACACAGACCTGCTGTGCCTGATAGTGAAGATCACTAGCAAGTGTTCGAATCTAAAAAACACATAGGTGATTTCTTAAAATCAGAAAATGATTTCAGCATACCAACACCAGAAGCTAGCCATGAAGAAAACTGCTTGTATATTGAACAAATCCCAGAGGCTGAAATGACATATCCTGCTGATATAAATCATTGCGAAAATCCTTTTGAAGCAGAGGTAGTGAACAATGAAGACCGAGAAGACTTGGAAGTCTTACAATGCAAAAATGATAAACTCCCAAGAGGTCTCACACCTTTAGAACACCTGTTTGATCTCAACGATGTAGCTAAAGAACCCAGAATGGAGCCTATGGAGACAAATGTAGAAGAACACAACATAGGCAGTCTCATAGAACCCAAGATGATCAAGCTATCCAGCACCCTCCCAGCCCACGTAAAATCACAGTACATAAAGCTTTTTAAAGAATTTAAGGATGTGTTTGCTTGGGAATACAAAGACTTGAAATCATATGATACCAACATCATCCAGCATAAAATTCCCTTGAAGGAAAATCAAAAGCCTTTTAAGCAAAAACTAAGGAGAATAAATCCCCTTTTATTACCTTCGGTTAAGGCAGAAATTGAGAAAATGTACAACGCTGGGATCATATTACCCATTAGATTTTTGGAATGGGTATCAAACTTAGTTTCTGTTAGAAAGAAAACTGGGTAAATCAGGCTCTGTATTGACTTCAGAAATTTAAACAGAGCCTCTTTAAAAGACAACTACCCTTTACATAAGATGGACCATATAATTCAAAGGGTAGTTGGATCAAGAAGAATATCCCTATTAGATGGGTTCTCGGGTTACAATCAGGTGTTAGTTTACCCAAGCGATCAAATCAAAACTGCTTTTACCACACCTTGGGGAACTTTTATGTATGTCAAAATGCCTTTCGGATTAATGAACGCAGGGGCCACCTTCCAAAGGGCCATGGACATAGCCTTCTCTGAAGATATTGACTATTTTATAATTATCTACCTTGATGACATAACTGTTTTCTCAAAAACTGATGAAGAACATTTGATTCACCTTAGGAAGGTTTTTGAGAAATGTAGGAAATTTGGCTTATCACTAAATCCCAAGAAGACCCTCTTTGGACTCCAAGAAGGGAAACTTCTTGGTCACATAATTTCAGAGGAGGGAATCAAAATAGACCCTACGAGGATAGATGGCATATTACAAATCATCCATCCTAGAAGCCTCAAAGAATTGCAATCTTTCATCGGAAAGATTACTTTTTTGAGAAGGTTTATTCCCAACCTTGCTGAGCTATTGAAAAACATCACAAACATGCTTAAGAAAAATGTGGGTGTAAAATGGACTTTTCCAGCCAAACAATCATTCGAACTGGTCAAACAAGCTCTTACCCAAGCACCAGTACTGATTAGTCCTGATTTTACCAAAGACTTTTACATTTTTTCTTTTGCATCTGAACATACAATAGTTGCAGTTTTGCTTCAAAAGAATGATCTCGGACAAGAACAACCAATATCATTTTTTAGTAGGGCCCTAAGAGACGCTCCTCTCAATTATAACATTATGGAAAAGCAAGCCTTAGCATTAGTGAAAGCATTAAAGGACTTTAGGGTCTACATCTTACACTCTCACATAATTGCTTTTGTTTCGCATACTGTTGTCAAGGATATTCTAAGTCAAGACCCTGATGGTAAAAGGGGAAAATGGATTGCAACTATTCTTGAATATGACGTAGAAATTAGGCCCACCAAACTGGTTAAAGGGAAAGGATTAGCAAAACTTATGGCTGAGTCAAACTTCCAAGCATTAAACATAAATATGGTAGATGTGTTGGAAGAAATGGAAGAATATGATGCCCCTTTTATTGAGGAAACTTTCCTAAATTCCCCTTGGTATGCTGACATTGTTTATGTGCTTTTATATTTGAATACTCCTCCTTCTCTGTCTAAAACTAAAGCTAGATTTTTGAAACAGAAAGCTTTGAGTTTTTGCATATTAGATGGAGTATTATATTGGAAAAACGCTATTGGAATTTTGCTTAAATGTTTACTTGAAGATGATGCAGGGAAGATCATGCACGAACTACATGATGGTGAATGTGGAGGACACCTCTACTGGAAGGCCACAGCAAACAAAATTCTCAGATCAGGTTACTATTGGCCTACACTTTTCCCAGATACTCAGAAGCTCGTCATGTCTTGCCATAAGTGTCAAATCTTTAATGGCAAGAAAAAACTCCTTCCCTTACCCCTACATCCTATCAGAGTTGAGGCACCCTTTCAACAATGGGGGCTGGACTTCATTGGAGAAATTCATCCATCTTCCTCAGCTCAACATAAGTGGATCCTCACAGTCACTGACTTCTTCACCAAATGGATAGAAGCTATACCTACCAGGAATGCTAATGATTCTATCATTATCAAGTTTCTTGAAACCCACATCCTATCCAGATTTGGTTGTCCCAGAAAAATCATAACAGACAATGCTGCTGCTTTCAAATCCAAAAAGATGGTTGATTTCTGTCACAAATACCATATAACCTTGGGCCATTCCACTGCTTACTACCCCCAAGGAAATGGATTAGCTGAATCCTCCAACAAGAGTCTCATCAATATCATTAAAAAACTGTTGGAAGAAAATAAAAAATCATGGCACAATAAGTTGGTTCATGCCTTATGGGCTAATAGACTAACTACAAAGAAATCAATAAATATGTCCCCCTATCAGTTAGTTTATGGCATGGATGCAATTTTCCCTACCTCATTAGGAGTTCCAGTCATAAAACTCCTTCAAGAAGTACAAGTTCAGGAAAATGATATGCAGAGGAGGATCAACCAAACAATCCATTTGCAGCAAACTAGAGAAGAAGTTTATGAGAGAACACAGTTAGTCCAAGAAAATATGAAGAAGCAATTTGATAAGAGGACTAAGGCAAACAATTTCCAGGTTGGAAGTGTTGTTCTTAAGTGGGATTCACGGAGGGAAGAGAAGGGGAAACATGGCAAGTTTGAGAACTTGTGGAAAGGGCCATATATTATTCATGCTGGGAGGGATCATAATACATTTTTCTTCAAAGAATTGAATGGAGAAGACTTATATGGAGGTCCTGTCAATGGCAGGATGCTCAAGCATTACTTCTTCCAAGAGTCTTAAAGTTTCAAAGCATTTTTGTCTCCATTGTAAATATCATAGTCTAACCTTTGCATTCGAAAGTTATCAAGAAATCAAAAATACAAAAACAAAGAAAAATGAAAAGAGGGCAGAAATGAAAACAAGAAAGGCAAATCCCCATGCCAAAAAAGAGAAATAAATTCTGAAAGTGTGCAAGCTCAAATGCCACTCCTCAAAAACACACCTCTAGTTAGTCAAAATGTTTAAACTTGACTAATTAGCTTTAAATTTTCTGCTGATAGGTTAGTGAATTTGATTTGCCAAACTGTTTAATCTTGGCTTATCAGTAGATAGCTTAAAGTTAAGAATGAAAGGCTCAAACATGTTCAAAACCTGAGCCAAGGTTTCCAAAAGGAGATGACTCAAAACTGTTTTATTTTTTGAGTCAAAGAAAGTGTAAATCTGGTTCTAAATCACTCAAAATCTGAACCAGAAGAAAAGAAAAGACATCTCAAACAAAGTAAAAAATAGAGCTGTGAAGAAAGGGAAAGCAGTACTTAAACTTTCAGGTCTTAAGCCTTCCATTTTGATTTAATTTTCTGCAAATAATAATCTATGTGCAGCTTGTTCTTATGCCATAGATCATAGCAAGTCGAACAGCTTAATCTTGACTTGACTATTTTTTTTTAAATTTTCTGTTGTAGAATTTAGAGAATGAAGGTTTGTTGGACTGTTTAATCCCAACAAACAATAGACTAGGTAGAAAAATATCTGAGCTCAACTGTTTAATCTGAGTTCAGGGAGAAATAAGGATTAGAAATAGATTAGATTTCCTGCTTTCAAAAGAATAAAATGTTGTGAATAGAGTTTGCCAATCCAAGTGCACTCTGATGAAGAAAAAATGCTAGATCTGTAGGATTGGGTAGGTAGCAAGTTGGTTGATAAAGCTCCATTGTTTTCATGGCTGCCAAATATGTTTTTAGAAAAAGATCATTCAATCACAGAAGGACAGCCCAATGGATGAGGCAACTGATCAGCCTCCCAGAAATCAAGTCTGAATTCTTGATGCCTTCAAGAAGGCACCATCCCCAAGTGGAGCCACTGTTAGCCACCTATAATTTTTTGTTATACCCAAAGGTGGCTAAATATGTTTTGAGCCTTCAAAGAACAAATTTCATCACTAAAAATTGTTGGCTTTTGAAGACTCCTTGAAGGCCTTCTGCCTTTTGTCCAAAATCCTCATTGTTGTTCTCATCTCATACTCTGAAATTTCTGCTGAAATACAAAGAAGAAACTATTGCAAAGCCATCCCTTTTCCCTTTCTCCCACTCGAATTAACCTTCTTTTCCTTTCCCTTTTTTCCATATTTTTCCTCTATTATTCATCTTTTCCTTTCTTCCCTTCATAAATCACCCTTCCCATGGTTAAAAACTCACTTTTTAACCCTTTCGGCACCCTTTGTTTCCATTAAAAAACCGTGAAAAATCATAAAAAACAAAGTTTCATTGCTATAGACCTCAGCCCCTTGAGCTAAGCCCTAAATCACTTCCCTACCATACGCTTTGGGTCTGGAACCACTTTCTAATACGATAAAGTGCTAATCGCATAAAAAAGAATCAAAGACACAAGTATTTTCCATACTCCAAAAGTTTCGATTGTGATTAGCCTTGCTGCTTAAAACCCGATCCCATCGAAAAGAATCGAAGACGCAAGTCTTTGCCATACTCCAAAAGTTTCGATTGCGATTAGCCTTGCTGCTTAAAGACCCCCGATCATATAATTATTTTCATATAACCCTGAGCCTGCCCTCGACACTTGAACCTTGTGAATATTTCATTTCCGACCCTTTTTCCTTTGTAAATTACAAAAACCCTCTTTTCCAAAGTTTTGATTTAATGAGCCAAAGTCACATGTTAAATATAAAATGGTTAGATCAAAAAGACCAATCGCACAATCGTAATCGGGAAAATTTCAATGGGTTGATCGAAAAGACCAGGCCCATACTTTCGATTGCGATTAGGCCCGTAGTTTCAATTGCGATTGGGCCCGCAGTTTTGATTACGATTAGGCCCGCAGTTTCGATTGCGATCCACCGATCGGCCATCCCCCGATTCACTCTCCACCGTCGATCTGATCTGCAGATCGACGGATAGCGCTTAATCGCCTCTCCCCTCCCGATTGCGCAATCGCACTAAAATTTTCAATCGCATCCCCTTTTCTGCCACTTCCGATTGAGATCCTTCGATTGAATCTGGACCATCCACGTGTCCAGATCGGACGGTCCAAAACTACTCCTCCTTATTCTTCTCCTGCTATCCTTTTTTTCCTTTCTATGCAGATCTCCACGGTTGGTTGCCTTCATCTGACGGCTTCGCTCCTCCCCCGCCATCTAAAGCAGTTTAAACCTATTTCCGCAGGATTTCTTAACTATCTTTGTGTTTTGCAGGCGTTTTAATGGTTTTCCATTGTTTAATGAAAGAAAGCCGAGGGTTGGGAAAGACGTTTCCTACGCCTTCGAGCTGTTAAAGAGAACCATCTGCGGGGTTTCGCTCCATTTTTTTCTCAATGCTTCATGGGCATTGATGCCTTTAAAAAGCCCAGTGCGGCCTGCACATCGACAAGACACTGTTTTAATTCAAAAACAGTTAAAGAGTATCAGTTTGAAGACAGAGCACAGCAGATGAAGATTGAAGACGGTTTTTTTGGGGATTACGGCTAAGACCGTTATCAAAAGCCTAATCCCCAATCTAAAACACAGTTTAAAAGAAAATCATAAATGTTTTGATGACAGAAAGGTTTCCACCACTTCAACTGAGGTGAATTGATTCCTCAGCTACTACAAAGAGCCACCTGTTGCCTCAAACCTTTCAAACAGAGGCCGAAGTTATTGATTCAGGGAATATTTGCCTCCAGCGCTACCAAGAAGTTAATTCTGTCAAAGGAGTGTAATAGAAAATAGCTACAGAGTTGCTCCGGACGGAACATAGAGCCTTAAAGTCAAATAAAGCTCCTGCCGAGCTTTGATATTAATTGTAAAACATTAAATACAGTGATCCACCTGTACACTTCTCCATCGAACCCCTCAAGAGGATGAGAAGTCATTTAATCTGTATTAATGGTTCATGAGATATTTTTGTTAGTTCTCACCTCCTCATCTTCCTATAATTACTTCTGCATAAGATGAGAAGGTTGGTTGCTGTTTGATCACAAGTTGTAATATTGAAACTCTTTGAAATAAATATACAAGTATGTTGAAGTTGAAAATAATTTGGAGTCTTGGATGTCTTGATGATGTTGTTGCATGTCTGTTCCTGAGAAGGCTCTATCATTTGATCCATGAGCTTGGCTGTTGGTGAAGTGCTCTAAATTGTTAAATGTTTTTCCTTGTTTTCATTATGTTCCATAATTTCTTACTACAGTAGGCTGAAAGTTTTAGGCTAAGAAATGACTCCTAGAAGCACCTTAGACCTGTTCACCCTTCACTGTTTTATGTTTTCTTCTGCTGAAGTATTTTAGAGGCTTTAAACCTTCTCTTTAGTCTTCATGCTCGTTTATTTCCTTGATAGCTCAAATAGTTGGTTTCAGCATGTTATGGTTCTCCCTGCTTGTCTGCCATCACTTGAAAGCCGTTATTGAAGTCTCCCTTCGAAGTACCATTGTTTTAAGTTAACCAAAGAGGTCGGTTTTGATCTTACCCTTTGCCCCTGCTTAAACAGTTGCTTTGAAGGTCTTTATAGTTGCAAACACAGATGTTATTTAGGTGTTCCCTCTTCTATGAATGCAATTATCAGTGAATCTTTTATGTTTTCTAAATCCTCTGAAATAAGATCTTTGAGGAAATAGGGTGTTCCCCGAATCTTAGATTTCATTTTAGAAGTTGTCTTGAAATCATTATTTGCTTAAAGAATGTTTGTAGAATTTATGGTTAGCCCTGTCTATCAAATATCTCTTTATTGATAAGTCATGTTTCTCAAGTTCCCTTTGTTGAGAATTAAATTTCTTTTTTCAAAATCATTAATGTCCATATCATTCCAAAACAAAGGATCCTGTGGCCAGGTTAGATTTTCCCTTTGATATCCCATATCCCTTGAAGAGTTTGTCATGGTCTTATTTTGACTCCATTGCCCAATGAACCTGATATTTCTTCTTTCTGTCTATCTTTCCTAGATCTTTTCATATTCTGTTGTATCAACTCAACCCAACCAAACAAACATTTGCACGTAATAACTAGTCTAAAATCCATAACCAAAGCAAACAAGATAAACCTTTGCAAACAAATATTTAAGAGATCCCTCTCTGAGAACAGGAGGACTAGATCCTGGAACTCTAAAGATTGGTTCTGATGTTGCCTTGTCTTTTGATTTGCCAAACTATCAAAAAACGGGACACCAACACATCAGAGGAGGAGCATGTATCTTCTTTTTCTTCTTTGTTCTTCTCTGTCTTAAAGGCTGCCTCCCTCACATTTGACTTCCTCTGAGGCAGTCTCATCTCATAGGCTGTTAAGTTTCCAACTAATTGGTTCATGGTCAAAGTTTCCCAATCAGTTGTTTCTTCTATGGCAGAAACCTTGGGGTTAAAGCTGGATGGTAAAGATCTTAGAATCTTTTAAACAATTACACATTCTTTAATGGTTTCTCCTAGAGCTTTCATGTTATTCACAATTTCTACGACCCTCAAGAAGAAGCTGGCAATGTCTTCATCATCATTCATTTTTTTATATTTTCAAACTAAGCTCTATAGACTTGTAGTTTGGCTATCTTCACCTTTTTTTCTCCCTCATGGATGCTTTCTAATGTATCCCATATTTATTTGGTACTCTTGTTGTGCATTAATTTGATAAATTCTGCCTCACACAGTCCACTTAAGAGAGCATTCATGGCTTTTGCATTAGCTACAAAATCTAGTTTGGCATATTTCTCTGAGTCAGACTCCTTTGGGGCATATCCCAATTCCACAGCAGCCTAAACTTCTATTCCTAGAGACATTATGTATGTCCTCATTCTTATTTTCCAGAAGGCATAATTTGTACCGGTGAATAAAGGGGCTTTATTTGTTGAGCATCCTTCTAGACTAGCCATCCCGGGGACCTAGGATCTCCCTCCAGTTGTTAGACTGATAAATAAGGAACTTGGCTCTGATACCAATTGTTGAACCCTTGGTTAAACTGAGGGTGGGGGGGTGAATCAGTTTAATGCATTCATGTTCTTATTAAACTTTCTTTTATACTCATTCACATCATCATTTTTTGATCAACTTAATATACAATGGAACAACAATCTTAATAAGTGAGCAACAGGTATTAAGCAGAATAAATACAGAGTATCAACACATAATCATCATGAATATAGACAAAAGATATAAGTGTAAACCCATAAGGGAGAAAAAAACATCTTATTATTGTTGTGATGCAAAGGCAAGCTCCAACTCCCACTCACCATTGATTTTCTGTAGGCTCCAACCTATAGGAGGCTACTACCTCAATTCTGCAACCTACAACTTACAAGGAAGCTCCAACTCCCATCTATTTTCTGCAGGCTACAACCTACAGGAGGGTCCTGCCTCAGCCAGCTACAACTGACATCTAAAAAGCTATAACTTGATATGGAAGCACCAACTTCTTCACTGTTTCATAAAAAAACACATGCTGATTTACCTGGATATCAACTCTGTTATGTTCCTTCTTCACTACAATCTACCAGCCTTCATATCTTCCTTATATCATCTCTGAATCATCACAGATTCTCTATCTACTCCTCCTTACCCTCTCTTCCTCATTTCTCCATTCTCTAACCTCTCTATGCATATCTATGTAATATCATTTATAGATTTCACCTCATGACTGTTTGTATTCCACAGGGAATTCGAAGTGAATAGCCATGAATCTTTGCCTTCCAATTTCTCATTTCTTTTTCATCTCATTCAAAAGAATATAGTAATATGTACATAATTCAGTTTTTCAGTGGAGTTTTGTTTGCCTACGAATACTTGCCTTTGCATCACAAACAATATGAAATTAATTAAAACATTTACATTTACATTTGCAACAGATATATCTCATTCAACCCTTTCAGTTCTTTAGCTCACTATGTGTTTGTATTTTCTACTGCTATAGTGTAATAGTTATGCATACTCTCCTACTTTCTATGCATGTAGAATGCATTTCCCAAATTATGTTCCAAATCTGGCAGCTTTATCAATGCGGAAGTTTTCTTCAACCTTCATGGTTCCAACCATAGCCAAAATCTACTTTGTAGACTTACCATATGAAATGATATTGTTAAACCCTTCGGAACTTATCATTTGCAATTACTTCTGCAATTTCTCCCAATGCTCTGTTGCACTACACGCTGTCCTATTAGATTTAAATCTGATCTCTTTGCCATCACCATCACACCTGTGTTCACATATTCAATACATATCTCTGTCTCGTGTGGAAGCTTTGAGCTTAAAATCTTTGTTTTAAAAGCTTACAATAAGCCTCATGTGCAGAAGTTAAATTCCTTTTCTTAACACTATGGTTAGAACCCACATATTACAAACCCAATTCACAATCTTCATATGCGGGAACTTTTCCTGTTTCAAATCTATGGTTAAACCATAGTCCAACCCACTTCATGAGGTCGACTTGTTATTCGAACTTCGTAATTCAACCCATAATGGTCCACTATATAAAATGGATATTTATATCCCATAATACAAACCTTCTGCCAAATAGTTGGGCCCCCCATCAATGAGCATTATAAATATTCGCTCATAATACAACAAACCATACTATAATTATTCGAATATTACAATGAAACCATGTTATAAGTGTTGGCATATAACTCAGGCTTTGTAAATCTACCTCAAGGCCATCGTAGTCTATTTTATGACTCTCACTATTCTCATTTACCAAGAAGTATTAAGCTTTCCCTGGCCCACATCTATCCCTTCACGCAAAGGTACCGACTTTGATTAAAAATCAAACCCATCAAAATATAAATGAATGTTAGGGTCCACAACTCTATTAACGTACCTTAATTTATCGTTCTTGCAACTTTACTGGCAATCCAATGATCAACCTGCTCTCGTACTCTAACAATACTTTGGGCGCACATCCAACGGATATCACGCAATTTAAATGCACTCTCTTTAACCTCTCAAAATCACACGATATAACTGGTTTCAAAATACCACTAAAAAACATGTGTCGAGCAACAGGTGATATCGCATTTTTTTGAGGAATTACACTTACCAGTTTTGAGGTCGTGTGATACCACCAGGTTGCTCCTCAAAACCACTTTCACTATTTTGGCTGCCGTTGACTCACAATTCCACGCGTGCCTTCATTTTTATTTTCTCTCGGTTCCATCTCTTCGGGCTTCATATTTATTAACTCAAATTTTACATTATAAAATTAACATAATTTTATAACTCACCATTCATTGATTTAGACCATATCATATGGCCCACACATGACATTCACATTTGTTCCTTTCAAAGGTTCAAATTTCATTAACAGTAGTTAATAACCAATTACCAACACGATAGTTCAACTGGGCCCCACCGTCCTTCCTGTTCATCTTTTAAGGTTCCATCTGCGCCGCTTACTCAAGGTTCCATACCTCCTTGATTCTGTTTCGCTCTTTCACTGGTTATCAATTTCTCCTATACATCTCGACTACCGATCTCATAGCTATCTCTGGATTCATATGTGCCAATACTCCATCTCATCGTTCATGCCAACAATCAGTCCATTGATTGTTTTTTCTCCAATGTTATCAAGTCAGTTTTCCCTCCTTGGTTCGACACAAAGTGCTTCAACCGCGCCTTTGTGCCTTCTCTACTGCTCGATTTTTATCAAATTGAATAGTCTTCAATTGCTATTGTTCCATCACAATTTCACTCCTCTTTTCAATGCCAACTCCTCTCAACAATTTATTGACTTGTGGTTTAATTCCGTCGACTTGGCTTTTGTGTGCTCTCCACTGTTTACACATTCACGGATTCAGATTCCATTCTGTTCACACAATCAATTTGTTTATGGTTTTGCCTTTCTTCAAAGTGAAACCCTTTCCATGATCTCATTGATCTTTGGTTCTGCATCCAACTCTTTCACCATTTCTTTCAGTCTCAACCTGAATAATGATTGATTTAATATACTCTTGATACATGAATCCAAATAATGTTAAATGCCGAATTTAAACAAAGCATTTTCATTCCTGTATCATCGATCCTTCCAGTGATCGATGATAGAATTAACACACATCAATTCATGTACTTATCACACAGAATTAAATCAACCAATACACATAATTCAGAATCAATTCTTCATATATACAAATATAATAAAATTATAGAAAACTCTATCTCTGGCTTGATCTTCAATCAAATGGCCCTTCTACAACTGCCCGTAGGCTTCCAGGAACAAACCTTGTTTCCCAAACTGAATCTGCTTCTTCCTAGTGTCTGAGTTGCCTCTTTTTGCTGGTTCTTCTTTGTGATAGTTCAGGTGCTGATCCTTTCTTCTCCTTTGCCATCAATGACAATATTCCCAACAAAAATTTGTTTCACATCAATTAATATTTATGGTTTTCCTCACTATTCGAATACTTTTCAAGAAGTTGAGGCACTTCAGCCTTCATTGATTGTTATGTCAGGTCCTCATTGTCTTGACATGCCAAATTAATGTGATCAGATTCATTTTCCCTCACAACGTTCTCATCTCAACCTTGTGCTTCTAATTGAAGATTCATATTTTCAAATATTCCAGGGTTCTCAAGAGGATTTTTTTGAATTTTACGATCCAATCATTGAATGGTTGGAGCAATCCTACTTGGAAATCTTGGTTGTGAATAACAAGTTTTGGTATTTTCTCATTATTTCTAAGAAGGATGGAAAAGATGAAGGCACATTCACAAGAAACTTTATAGGTTTGTTTGTTTATAATTTTCATCAAAAAGGAAATATCACAAGTTGGATAGTAGTGACTATGATACATATTTTTGCTGACAGGGAATACCTTCTATTTGTTGTGTGAATTAATCAATCTCTTATCTTTTATGTTGCACATTACTTTATATCAGTTTTGATCGATCGTATCTTTGTGTATGCAGGTTGGGACCAGCTGTAGTGGCTTCATTGGAAATTTCATTATACATGATCGCAACCTTCTAGTCGGTTAGTTTAGGAGTACGTCTAGTTGCATATTAGTTTACATGTATGTTCATCCTACACTCATTTTTTGTATTGTATTTTGTGTTTTCTGAAATTTGTGTCGCACTCTGTTTTCAGTCTAGCCTCCCTTTTTTTCCTTCTAATTTTTTTTTCTTGTTATGTCTTTTCTTTTCTTTCATGTTTTATTAAATAAGACTTTCCATCAAGGGTGTTCCTTTGCTTCAAAAGAGAATGTGGAAAATAGAAAAGGGATTTATGACACTATAACATTTGGCTAACTCTTATACCTTCTTCTCTGTCTTGGTTATCCCTTTTGTCAGTGATGTTCTGACGGAAAATATGATACTTGTGTGTGGAAAGCTCTGCATCAAACCATGATATATGTGTTTATTCTGGAAACCTAATGCCTAAAATTGGTTCTTTATGTTTCTATGTTCTCCATGCTATTCCTATTGAGTAGAGAAGGATAGTACAAGGGGAAAATGCAAAAGAGAAAATAAATATTAGAGGTGTTATGCATACTTCTCTGAAGGGACAACCAATTTTTCTCTCAATAAGTTGGGATCCCTCTTCTACCCATGAAATAAATAAGTGCCAATGCATAGTTATATATAAAATAAATAAATAAAGGGTGAAGGAAGATAAAGGATGCTTGTTTAGGGAGTTGAAGTAAGCAACTCTGTTGGGGTATTGTCCAAGCTCGTTGGTAGCAGAGTGATGATTTTGTTCTTGAAGTGACTCTGCGGGAGTATTTTCTAAGCTTGCTGGCTGTGAAGCAACACTAGAGATGAAAATATATACTTTGAATATATAAAATTCATGTGCTACATTAACCTTTCCTTATCTTGAAGCATTGTGATATTGTTGGTGTTATGTTTGCATTTAACCAAGAGGGGTAAATTGTGAAGCCAAGGTAATTTGAACGATGAATCAATACTTGAAGAACTAGACCCTGCATAAAGAGTTTACCAAGGACGAGAAGCTGGAGTTCTACTAGTGTGTCACCAATTGTTGTCACTGCGACAAAAACCCACAAAAAAATTCTTAGACTTGAATTTTGGATCCTACTGAGGATATTTCATTTGGTTGTTTGGTAGTCACTTCTTGGTCGGCTAATTCCCTTTTAAGTCTTTGATCTCTCTCTTGGATCATAAATGCCGAAGTCACCTACCTTCACATGCTTAATATACAACATGTTCATGATTGCATTATTTACACAAGCTTGTATAAGCATATAACAGTCCATAAATACTATGCATGTTAGATTATCAACCCATGTCGATAGTCAGTGTGCGATTTCATTGAAAATCTCTCTCTTTTGGTTGTGATTGTACTTTTGTTTCAGTGAGTTTTCCAAACTATTACTTTTGCACACCTTTACTTTTGCGAGTCTCTCTTTCATGTTTTTTATTGTCACTTTCATTTTATTTCATATTAATTAGTGTCAATTTCATGATACCTTGGCTCTGTCATGTGTTGTTTTCACCATCGTTCGCATATCGCAAGTTTCGTTTGCACTTTTATCCTTATATAGAAGATGACATATTTTGGGATGGGAAGTGTTGATTATCATGTAAATTGGAGTTTTGGCTTGTTTCAAGTGGTAAATTTGGTGTTGATGAGTCCTACTAGTCATGTGGACATGTTTTATACTCATTCCCAAAGTGTCATGCACTATCGCACAAGTTCAATCACTTTCGTCGCAAATTTTCTTTTTTTTCGCACTTGGAGAGGTATGTTGCATTGTTGTCACATTGAGGGCATCATGTTGTTCTTGTTTTTTGAGTGATCAATGTTGTGTCATCAATTTTTCCTAGTGTGTGATGATCATGATCTAGTTTTGTCTCTTCTCACTTGAGCCTCATTGATCCCACACTTATCCTTATCTGGAAAATCTCATTCTTGGGAAACTTGACTTCACTCATCCTTCTTGAATTGTGCATTGCACAGTATCAACCTAAAGCCCTAAATGTGCCTCTTGGAAATGTGCAGTGTGCAGTATCAGTTCTCAATCCCAGTCCTTGAGCTCCATAACTATGCAACCCTTACCTCCAACAAACCTTCTATGCACATTGTGCAGTCTCAAGCATCAAGTCTCAACCTTGAGATCTTGAACTTCACAATGACTTGGCCTCTATTTATCCAAACTGCGCATTGGGAAACTTCAAGCCTCAAGACTTACCTCTTGAGTTCCTCAATTTCACATTCACTCAACCCAGGACTTTAGAACTGTGCATTGTGTAGTCTCAAGGCTCAAGCCTCCAACCTGAGTCCTTTAATCCCTCAACTACACAGTCCCTCTGCACAGGCCTCTAGAACTGTGCATTGCATAGTATCAAGGCTTAAGCCTCCAACTTGAGTCCTTGTGTCCCTAAATTATGCAATACTTTGACCTTGGCCATCCTAAATAGTGCTTGCATACTCTCAAACCTTATTCTTGGACCTTGGCCTCTTGAACTGCACAATCCCTGAGTCGGTTACTCAACCAGTCACCAAGTCTAGCCCTAACAAGTGATTTCATGAAGAATATTAGGCTAGGGGTTTGTTGTATTGATGTCGTCTTATCATGGGTGGATTAGAATAACATGTATTCTATTATAGATAGAAATTTCTTTCGGATTAATCACATCAATAGGATTAGGTCAATACATTTCTATATACACTATGGATCACAAAAGTCTTAGATCTAGTATTCTATTATGTCATAACAAGATGATGATGAAGGAGATGGAGACCATGATAGAAAACAGCTAAGGAGCTTAGGAGACAAGATGATCATTATGCAAGAAGATGAAGTAACACTAAATTAGAGCATAAGACTAAAGAATCGGGGTCGAATCAAGACTCCATCTGATTACCAACCCTTTGGAGGGAAGATATGAATAAAAAAAAACATATTTCATGAAGACAGAGTATTGGATACATATTTTATTAAAGATAAAGAAATGAGAAGGATAGCTTGACACTGCCACATCATCATGTATTCCATGTCATCAGTGCCATGTCATGTCCTCTCATGAGTCATTATGTGCCATATCATTTTTGGATTATGTAAATTTAATATCGAAGAAATGTAATTTAAAGTGGAAGTCTGAAATTCATCCATGTGTCGGTTCACAAAGGTGGCTTATTATGGGAAACCTCTAAGCTTCTCATTCATTTTTCAACCTAGGGTAAGTCTTCTTATTTCAAGAGTGTAGGCACAATATATGCAAGTGAGATCGAACGATAGTTACTCTATATTGCTTATGAAAAGTATTATCTAATTCTCGAAGTTCAATCATATCAAAGAGAAGTGAAATGGTATAATTCCGCTAACTACTCTATCTAGCTCAAAAGGAGAGAAACCTACGATTGAACAACAATTTGAATTAATTGAACAACAACCTGAATGAATTGAACAATAACTACTTATATAATTTTTGCAATGTAATTCTCTTTGCAAACTAACTAATTGACATATTTCTGCAATTAATCAACAATTGGACGCTTTATTGTACTGAGGGGGCGATCTAATTCTTAAAAATAGAGAACATTGAACAATAATTACTCTAAGATTCATAAAGTGATTATAAAGGCGTTGGGAGAAAATGAAAGCATCTAACAACAATAAAGCATTACTATAAACCAGAAAGCACGAATGCCAAACTATTATGATGAAAGAGAAACTGTAATCTTATGTGTTTCTATTTTATCGAGAGGAAAGGTAATTCACAAACTGCATTAGATAATTGGACATTAATTTTGTAACTAATGCTAAGCACGAAAATTGGTGAGGAAACTCCTAGGGGCTGGGCCCAAATCACCAGAAGTTCTAATGCAATGAAAAACTCAAAAGATGATTGTTCAAAACATCAAAAATATTTATTAAATTGAAGGGTAATATAGGGATACAACTGAATAGTTATGTCCTAATACGTTGCTTACATAAGGAAATTCCTATTCAACTCCCCTATATAATTCATCCTTGCTCCTTTTAGAGGCGTTTTTACGCAGTGGGATGGTGTTTTCCAAACAACGGCCCGCTACTCGTGGCTGTCGTTTGGGTTCTCGAGCTTGGATTTGTCTTTCTGCCTTCTGTTAGTTTCTGGGAGTTACTGAGATACAGTGAGTCTCTATCTGTTATCCATATTTCGTTAATCGTCGGTTCGGTTACTCTTCTTTCCTGTACATAGAGATATAATAAGTCAAATTCCTGTTATAAAATGTTCCTTTTGTCGTTAGCCCAATTGTCCTGGTTTTTAAAAATCTTCTTTTTCTTTATTGTTAAGATGAAGAATAATTCCTGAAAATGTATCATAATTTGAAGTAATCATAGGGTGAAAACATACCTTAATTTCGTCCCAACATACTCCCCCTCTTACCTATTTGCAGTTCCTCGTGCAAACAGATGGTTGAGATGAAACTGTGTTAAGGAGTAGGCAAGGTAGACTTCTTCTTTGTATGCCCTGAAACCCTATTTCTGTCTAATTCTTGCAAAGGCAGCGTTTGTGTGTCCTTCTGATAATTCGTAGTCATGATCGTAGCCCTCAGGGGGTACCAAATAAGAGGGTATCTATATCTACATCCTAACCATGCAAGACCTATGCTGAAGACCAGGTTACTATATGAGAGGAATCTGGAAGCAACTGCTTTGAAGTTCTGATAACCAAATGGCTCCCTATTCTTTACATTGTTTGTGGAGGCCATCCATCTTTGTTTGGCTACTACCAGGGTTGCTTCCTAGATGTATCCAAAATATTCCCACCCATTTTCTATAATTTCTTTATGGATGGGTCCCAGCTTGGTCCTTACACCCTTTCTTCGCATGAAATTCTTGTGTTGGATGAAAAGTTGTAGGGGTTTGGTAGGCTCTCCTCTGACCCACTGGTCTAGGCCATGTTCTTTCTTTTGGAAGATGTTATAGTCTTTGGCCCACCTAATCTGGTTCTTAGCGAACGAGAGGAAGGCCTGAAACTGAACATCTCCAAAAAAGGGACTAGGATTGTTGTCCCTATCCTCTTCTAGAAAGAAGTTTTGCATGTAAAGTTCACATAAAATGTGTTGGACTTGTTCATCTTGATCATTGCAACAATGGACAAACTCTTCTATGGTTTTGAAATTTGTGGGCTTCCCTGTCTTAACGGCCTTGATTTTCAGCAGTAAATATCGTTCTGTTAAGAATAGGGCATAGTCGGTGGCTAGTGCCCTGCATGATAGTGCATTAGAATACAGAGAACAAATCGTTGTGATCTATTTCTTGGCTTGATCCACCTAGTCTTGTGCCCTTTTTACCTTTTCCTTCTCCTCTCTAAGCTGGGAAAATGTTTCATCTTCTGTGGTGGAAATGTTTGTGAATTTCTTTAGTAGTGCCTGATATTCTTGTGCTGGTACTACCTTTTTGCACTGTGCCAACTCATGTTGTGTTCGAATTAATTCATTATACCATTTTTTCTTGGCAGCTCTTTCAACTAGAGGGGCATAGGCAGGGGTTTCCTCTGTTTGGGTTCCCCTTTCGTTGGTTAATTCTTGCCTAGTTCAGTCAGAGGTTTCAAGAGTGTCCACCATGTCTGTCTATACCTCGATCTCAACGGTTCTTGCCAAGTCAGTTTGTATCCCAGTCTTAGCAGTATCTGCTAGGTCTGTCTACATTCCAATATCAGTAGTATCTATTAGGTTTGTCTATGTCCCAGCCTCAACAGTATCTGCTAGGTCTGTTTTCATTCCAGCCTCAGCAGTATCTAACAAATTTGTGGTCAATTCTGTTTGAGTTTTGGCTGTGGTCAATCCTTTCGTAGGCTTTCGGGACTTATTTACCTCCTTCAATTGTTTTCTTAAATGTTTCACCATTTTCCCCAATCTTTTGCAGGTCCTGCCAAGTTTCTTAATCTTATTTTCAGTTGAATCCTCTCCTCACCTGATCTCAGCAGGGGGTGGAGGAGCAGCATCCTCATTTTCAAGAACGATGTTTCCAACCTCGAGATTTCCTGTGATAGTGTTTTCTACCTGTGCCTCAGAGTTTACCTCTATATGAGGGTCTTGTTTGGGAGAGACAATGTTACCTTTAGGTGTCAATGGAACTATTTCTATGCTTGTGTTTTGCTCCAAAGGGATAGTGTCTCCTAATTGATTTTCTCATTCCGATCTCCCTTCTGCATGCTCTTCACTATTTACCTCATAATTCTTGAGAGGGGACAGAGCCCCAAAGGCCTATGATTCCTCTTGGTGAGGTAGTACCTCGGTGTGTCTAGAACTGCTGGTAGTGGAAGATTTATCTAACAGTTCTTCTTGCTCTTCGGCTTCTGATAAGCTTCTAGATTCATGGCATGCCCTCATTTGCTCTAGGACTCGAGCCATCTCTTCCTCATACTCTTGTAGGGGTGCGTTTTGAGGGCTTGAGGATAGTGAGTGGGATGGCCCTGCCTCCTCTATGAAGTTCGAGGTTCCTTGAATTCTTTTGGACCTCTTTTGCATGCTTGGTTCTAAATTTGAGGTATGGGTCATTTTCCTTCTAGGTATGTTCATCCTGGGGAGGTCAATTTCAGTTTCGCCAGGGTTTTCCCCAGGCACCTGTGTGGCAGGGTTAAAAAAGTTGCCCCAGGCTATCTGCTGCTTGTACAATTCATGTATGGTGATTAGTTTGATTAGCCCATGGTGACTGACAACTGCTTGAGGGTTTTTAGCTCTTCTTATTCGAACAACAGTGTCATGAAATATAGAATTTAAGAAAGCAGGCAAGTTAACTGAAATATTTTGTTTAGGCACAGCTAATAGTTTAAGTTGATTAGGTTTTACCACGTCTTGGCATCCATCGCATGTAATAAATCTTTGGATGAATGCTGTCAGTTCCTACCATGGTTGATGTAGAGTGGTGGGGTTAATCCCTTCTCCTTTTCTCTCTAATGGCTCTTCTGGATCCTGATATGCCACAACTACCTCTCGTAAGAGAAGATGTTTCTCTGTCCATCTCTCTCCTCCTGCTGGTATTCCAGAGACTTCAGCAATAATTTCTTCTATGACCGGTATAACTATTCCCCTGAGCCTGGTTTGTCCTTCTTGTTGGTTTTGAAGAAACTCAATTGCTATTTCTGTATCAAATCCTTGCAATCGATGTAAATATTCTAGCCAGCCAGCTTGCTGGAGGATATAGCGTTCACTGCATCTGAAATCAAGAAGTTCGAAGGTTCATTCCGGAGAGAATTTCCTCCCATGGTTGGTGTGCTTTCTTGAACTATTTTCTCCTTCTAATTATATTCTCTTTTGGCTCTATTATTTCGAATGAATATTGTATGCAAGAGAAAGGGATATTGTAGCCTTCTGCAAGTAACTTCATGCTTAAATTGCGATGCTCCTTTGGTCTTGTCAGCATATCCAATAGGATTTGTGTAGGAAATTCACATGCCTACTTATTTATGACTAATTACACCCCCTCCATCGAATTAAGGGCCCCCACGTCCTCAAATACAAGAGGGGTTTAGCCAATCATGAATGCGAATAGGGGGAATGTCAGAATTTGATAATCATAGCATGTACATGAGAGAGGAGGCCATGGCTTTCATGTTTTAGGGGGTGAGGATTAATTGGGTAATTATGAGTGTACGCAGTGTAAAGGTCATATTTGGAAGTTTTTTCATAAGTGCATCTCGTGCGGAAGTGACCGTAGAGGGGGAGAAAACAATATAACTATTATTATGATATGATGTCCTTCTTTAATGATAAAGTGTGACAGAAGCAAGAATGAGATAGGTAACGATTGGTGCTATCATCCCGAGGTTCAAATATGTAAGCATATCTCCCTTATAGCTACTTATGTGGTAGATTAGAATTCTCATTAATTCAAGTAGTAGCTTATGGAGGAAAAAAAAAATGGAAGATAAGGTATATGTAAGAATGATTGGCTATTGTTAATACATACTCTCATACCATAAGCAGAGCCACTGCTGCCAGTAGGCATTCATAGCCTCGACAGGGTTGCTATTTTAACCCGAAAAATGAGCCAGGATCCTTATGTAAAAGTATTTATTCTGCCAATTTTGTGGAGAGATCACCATGCTGGTATGATAGCCAGATAACCGTAGTGCCATTCACCAGAGTTGTAGCAAAGTGATCAAGCCAGATTATGATGAGACCTCCTGTCCTTCAAGCAGTTGAGAAGGTCATTACCCTGGTGTGGTGGCCATTTTGGGCATGTCACTTGCTAAGCTCTTATGAAAATGGTAGGTTGGCTTGTAATGAGACCCCATATCCTCTCTTGAAAATTTGCATGTAAGCATAGTAATTATTTTTGAAACATAAGAATTTTGATTTATAAGGAGGTCACTGTGGTGGTGTGATGGCCAAATAGTCATAGTTCCATTCACTAGGATTGTAACAGAGTGATCAGGCCGGCCCGTGATGAGACCTTGTCCTTCAAGCAGATGAGAAGGTCATTACCCTGGTGTGATGGCCATTGTGGGCATGTCACTTGTTAAACCCTTATGATCATGGTAGGCTAGCTTGTGATGAGACCCCCTATCCTCTCTTAAGAATTTGCATGAAAACATAATAGTTATTATTTATACATGAAGGGGGGCTCATTAACTCCTTAAGAGTTAGGGATGGTGACAGAAGTAAAAAAAATTCCAATACAATTAACATTATTCTTATTTCTTCGTATTGGAGGGAAATACTACTCAAAAGTGTAGAAATATATACCATCACAAGATCATGTATTGTATGATAACATAATTGAGCTGGGAATGACTTAGATTTTCATTTCATATATGTACAATGTCAGCTTCCAGTTTAGAGATTATAGTGTCAAAGAATCATCATATTGCTAATTTTTACTGCTTTCCTCCTTTCTTCCACTGCCACTTCCTCCTTAGAGATGCCTTTCATAGCTAGGGTGTGGATCGAGGGGAAATATTGACAAAGAAAGTAATAAAATGAAAAAATAAGGCTATTCACTCTGGTTGAATAGCAAGAAAAACAAAAAACAGTTGTTCAATCCGATTGAACAATAGCTGTACAGTTGAATTGAACAGTATTCGTTCAAAGAATTTGAACAACAAGGATAAAAACGCAAAATCATGGTTGTTCAATCCGATTGAATAGGATCCATTCAAATGATTTGAACATAAAAATGATAAAAACATAAAAATCACGGCTATTCAATCTGATTGAACAACAGTTGTTCAATTGAATTGAAGAGAAACTTTTTAAAGGATTTGAACAACAAAGGAAAA
Source organism: Pinus albicaulis (assembly GCA_034641835.2). NCBI lineage: Eukaryota > Viridiplantae > Streptophyta > Pinopsida > Pinales > Pinaceae > Pinus > Pinus albicaulis. The sequence continues at coordinate 1,945,770,398 of CM076578.1, forward strand.
AAATGCAAAGAGTGTGGTTGTTCAATCCGATTGAATAGGATCCATTCAAAGGATTTGAACATCAAAATGATAAAAACACAAAAATCACGGCTATTCAATCTAATTGAACAACAGTTGTTCAATTGAATTGAAGAGCAAATTTTTAAAGGATTTGAACAACAAAGGAAAAAAATGCAAAGAGTGTGGTTGTTCAATCCGATTAAACAATAGTTGTTCAATTAAATTGAACAATAGTCGTTCAAAGGATTTGGACAGCAAAAGAAAAGAAAAGAAAAGAAAACGTAAAAAGCATGGCTATTCAATCCGATTGAACAACAACTGTTCAATTGGATTGAACAACAGTAGTTCAAAGGATTTGAATAGCAAAAGGAAGAAACACAAAAATCATGGTTGTTCAATCCGATTGAACAACAGTTGTTCAATTGGATTGAACAATAGCTGTTCAAAGGATTTGAACAACAAAAGGAGGAAACACAAAAAGCATGGTTGTTCAATCCAATTGAATAGCAGCTATTCAATCCGATTGAAAAACAACTGTTCAATTGGATTGAACAGCGAAAAGAAAAAAATGCAAAAATCATGGTTATTCAATTCGATTGAACAACAGATATTCAGTTGGATTGAAAAACAGTTGTTCAAAGGATTTGAACAGTAACAGGAAAAAAAATGAAAGAGGATGAGAAAAAGGATACACCTTCGAGCATGGGGAATGTACAAAAAAATAAGAACTAAGAATTGTAAAGAAATTATGTACATTATTTACAAATGACGGTAGCAAACTCTCATGTACTTGAGGTTGTGGGGTTATCACCCCCTATTGTCACAACTTGGATGGTGGTATTGTCTTGTACCTATTGGCAAAAGGATTCCTTTGTGAGAGGTTTGCGATATATGTGCACATTGTGCCCATTCACTCGAAATGTAGAAACAGACCCATCTATGGTGGTCAAGGTGAGTGTGACATTGTTGTGTACTTCTTGAATTTCGTATGGACTGAGCCACCTTGTTTGTAATTTCCCCAGAAAATCTTTGAATCTGGAGTCATAGAGGAGTGCCCAATCTCATTTTTTAAATACATTTTTCTTGATAAGGTTGTCATGCCACTTAGCTCACTGTTGTTGGATGATCATTGTGTGTTGCAGAGTCAGTAGCCGCATTTCATCTAGCTCATTTATTTGTTGGATTCTCTTAAACTAGGAATTTTTTAAGTCCAACCCTACCTCCTTGGTTGTTCTTAGAGTCTTGATTTCAAACTAAATAGGGAAAATAGGCTCTTTCTCGAATACTAGATGATATGGGGAATATCCCGTGGTGTTTTTCTAGGTTGTGCGATAAGCCCATAAGGCTTCTGGTAATATAGTGGCCTAGTCTCGGCGATGTGTTGATACTGTTTTGGTAAGAATTGCCTCCAGAACTTTGTTGGTGCTTTTGACCTACCCGTTTTCCTGCGGGTTGTAAGGGGACGTAACTCTATGTATGATATGGTGATTTTTTAGGGTGGTTGTAATTTTATTACCCAATTTAACCGTGCCCCCCCCCCCCTCTCGGTTATCACTTCCCGTGGCAAACCATATTGCATGAACAACTCAAAAAGGAAATTAATAATAGATTCTTCCATGGCTCTTGATAAGGCCACTGCTTCTACCCATTTTGTTACATAATATGTGGCAACCAATATGTAGATTTTCTGGTTTGATGGTGTGTTGAATGGTCCAACGAAGTCTAGTTCCCATCGTTTGAACAGTTCTATCACCAATTGTGGTTGTAGTGGAATTTAGTCTGCTTGGCCTAGGTGGCCCATTCTTTGGTAGCTATCACAGGTTTGGACATATTTTTTTGCATATTTGAAAATTTTAGGCCACTAATAGCCTAATTGTAACACTTTATGCCTCGTTCTACGATCTGCGAAATGGCCACCACAAGGTTCATCGTGACAGGCTCGTAGGATGTCATAGATCTCGTCCTCCTTGATGCATTTGCGTATGTGCATGTCAACCCCTGTATGGAAGAGTATCCATCGATCTAGGAGAACCTTGTGCTGTGTTGTACAATCAGTTTATGTTCTCTTGATGGTAAATGTCTGGGCAGCTTTCCCACTGCCAAGTAATTCTCCACGTCTGCATACAATGGCGTTTTTACCGCTACCGAAAACAGATGTTTGTTAGGAAACTGATCATTGACTGGTAGTGTGTCATCTGTGTTTGGAACCCTGGACAAGAAGTCTGCGATCACGTTTTCCTTTCTTGGATGGTATTTGATAGTTATATCGAATTCTTGCAATAGCAACAACCAACGAGTTATTCTCGCATTCGTAATTGGTTTATTGGTTAAATATCTAATGTCTGAGTGATCAGTTACAAGAGTACTTGATAGCCATTTATATAATGTCTAAATTTATTAATAGCATAAATGACAGCTAGGAACTCCTTTTCCGTCACTGTATAATTTAATTCAGCAGGAGTGAGGTTTTTGCCGATGTTGGTTTTGTGTTATACTCTTTCCATGACTAATCACGTCCGAGGGGGTAACAAGGGGGGTGATATCCCCCCATGTACGTTGCGCTGGGTGCAACGTCGGGGGGGTATCAAGGGGGGGGTATCCCCCTTGTCGGGGTCCTGGGTAGCGCCTCGGAAAAAAATTTTGGTCCTTATTTTCTGGTGGGTGGACCCATCCATGGTTTTTTGCATGGGTTTGCACATGGTTTTGGGCATGATGGTTTTTGGGCCCTAGTATTTTGTAGATCCGATCAAGGGAAATACGGTTATGTTATAATCCAGGGTTAATGGATTTGGGTTTATGTATGCTTCAGCATGTATATATATGTGTTGTAACACTAAAAGGAATGTAATGAAAAATCAAGCTAGTCGTCCCGATTTGGGATCCAAGGGAAAATCTCTGTGTTTATCTGTTTTATGTTTTATGCTCTCATTATTGTTTATTTTATGTCTTTAAGATTTGTTTGCAGATAACTTTTGTACAGGGTTAAAACCTACATTTGGTATCAAAGTAGTTTCGGCTTCAATGGGACGCCTTTTCTTCTGAGGGGTTTTTTGCTCGGGCCTGAGGTAGACCCTGTTCAGTGGGAGATATGCGAGATCGATTCTTGCAGTGAAAGAATATGGCTAGCGGCGAGAATATAGAGATTGAGAAATTTAATGGTCAGAGTTTTGAGTTGTGGAAGCTCAAGATGGAGGATCTGCTGGTGGATAAATATTAGTGGATCATGGTATAAACGGGTACTAAACCAACGGCAATGTCAGATGAAGACTGGAAGAAAATGGATCGGAAGGCAAAGAGAAAAATACAGTTGTGTGTCTCAGATTCAGTATTTTTGAATGTATCTAAGGAAGCTACGATGAAGACCCCGTGGGACAAGCTAGGGACTTTGTACCAATCTAAATCTCTGGTGAATAAATTTTTCCTGCTGAAAAAATTGTATAACCTGAGGATGAAGGATGGAGACTCAGTGACAGAGCATCTGAACGCCTTCAATACTATGGTAAGTCAGCTATCATTTGTTGATATGAAAATCTCAGATGAAGATAAGTGCATCATTTTGTTGTGTTCTCTACCAGAATCATGGGATAATCTGGTTATTACAATAGATATCAATACAACTACCTTGACTTTTGATGATATTGTCTCAGCCTTGCTATTGGAGGAAATGAGACGGGGAAATATGGAGGGTCAGAATGGAGATACCTTATCTGTACAAGGAAGGTCCAAAAATAGAAACAAGAATAAGGTTTCGAGTGGGAGATCTAAATCTAGAGGGAGATGTAAATATCCTGGAAATTTTTTAAAGGTGTGCTGGAAATGCGGAAAGGAAGGGCATTACAAAAAGGACTGCAGATCTAAGGCTCCTGAGAAAGGAAAGGGATCTAATGATGCTCCTTCTGCAGAGGCAAAAACCACCTTGGATGAAGGTGGGGATGTGTATTTGGCTTCTTCTTCAAATACACATGTATATCATGAGTCATGGTTGATTGACTCGGGTGCATCTTTTCACTTCACTCCCCATAGGGAGTGGTTCTGCGAGTATGAGAAATATGATGGCGATGATGTCTTCCTAGGGGATGATAGGAAGGCCAGAATCATCGAACGTGGAAAAGTCAAGTTGAAGCTACAAGGTGCAAGGATTAGAACACTTCCTGGTGTTCTGCACATTCTTGCATTGGCCAGAAATCTTATTTCTGTAAGCAAGATGGATGATGCAGGTGTAAAAATAGTGTTCGAGAAAGATACCTGTAAGATGGTTCGAGGAGCACTGGTATTAATGCAGGGAGTTCAGATTGGAACTTTGTACAAGCTTTAGGGCAGCACTGTTATTGTTGGGTGCAACAATTCTGTGGTTCCCGAAAGTGCAGAGGAAAGCCTAGTGGTCTCTGGATAAAAGACCATGCTATGGCATCAAAGGCTTGGACATATTGGAGAGAAGGGTCTTCGGAAACTGCATGAAAATGGTATGGTAGAAGGTATGTCTAATAGCTCTTTGGATTTCGATTTCTATGAACATTCTATATATGGGAAGTAGAATCGGGTGAGTTTTCCTTCTGGTGCTAAGAGGGCGAACAAGATATTAGAGCTTTTGCACAGTGATGTGTTTGGACCTGTGTCAGTTCCATCACTGGGTAAGTTTGTGTACTATGTTTCATTCATAGATGACTTCTCAAGGAATACATGGATATATTTCTTGAGGAATAAATCTGAAGTCTTTGACAGATTTAAATAATTTAAGGCTCTGGTGGAAAACCAGACAGAGAATAAGATAAAGGTTCTTAGGACATATAATGGTGGGGAGTTCTGCAAGAAGGAATTTGAAGATTTTTGTAAGAAGTGTGGTATATCATGGCAGAAGACTACTCCATACACACCTCAGCAAAACGGGTTACAAAAAGAATGAACAGAATGCTGATGGAAAAGGAAAGAAGCATGCTCAGTGGTACCGGGTTAGGACAATAATTCTCTGAAGAGGCAGTGGAGACTGCATGTTACTTGGTTAACAAATCACCTTCATCAACGTTGGAGGATAAGACTCCACGTGAGGTATGGACTGGTAAGAAACCCTCTCTTTCACATCTGAGGGTATTTGGATGTGATGCATATGTACATGTTCCAAAGGAGAAAAGGACCAAGTTGGATAATAAATCTGAAAGGTGCATCTTTATTGGGTATAAGGATGGTTTAAAGGGTTACAAGCTTTGGAACCCATAAACAAGGAAGGTTGTGTACAGCCGAGATGTGGTGTTTAGAGAGGTGAAAGATGTTGTTACACATGAATTCCTACCAAAGGAACCTGAGAAGATAGATTTTGAGCTAAAGGAGGATGAATCAGACTCTACAACAGAAGAAGACTCAGAAGAGGAAGAGCCACAAACTCCAGCTTTGAGAAGATCAGCTTGGGAAAGAAGACAACCAGAAAGGTATAGTCCATCTGCTTTCTGTTCAAATTTTTCCTTAACTATAACTGATGATGATCCCAGAACTGTCAGGGAGGCAGTAGATTCAGAGGATGGAAAACTCTGGAAGGAGGCCATGGTTGATGAAATGGCATCCTTGCACAAAAATGAGGCATGGGATCTGGTGGAGTTGCCGGCTGGAAGGAAGCCCATCGGGAGAAAATGGGTGTTTAAGAAGAAGATTAATGTAGAAGGCAAGGTGGAGAAATACAAAGCTCGGTTGGTAGCAAAAGGTTATTCCCAGGTGCCAGGAATTGATTTTGGTGATATTTTTTCTCCTGTTGCCAAAGTTACTTCTATTAGATTACTTTTATTTGTTGTTGCTGCATTTTATTTTGAGGTAGAACAGATGGATGTGAAGACAACATTTCTTCACGAGGATCTGGAAGAGGAGATCTACATGAAACAACCTGAAGGCTTTATGGTGAAGGGGAAGAAAGAGTTGGTATGCAGGTTAAAGAAGTCTCTGTATGGGTTAAAACAGTCACCAAGGATGTGGTATCAAAAATTTGATACCTATATACGGGGACTTGGCTTCACCAAAAGCAAGGAGGATCATTGTGTTTATTTTAAATTAATTGGTGACCGTGTTATTTATTTGGTCTTGTATGTGGATGATATGTTGTTGATTGGAAATGACAAAGAAATTATCCAAGATTTGAAGACCCAATTGTTCTCCAAATTTGACATGAAGGATCTGGGTGCTGCAAACTATATTTTGGGCATGGAAATTAAGAGAGATCGGGCAAAGAGGAAGCTCTGGTTAAACCAGAGGAAGTATGTCGAGACTATATTGCAGAGGTTCAATATGCAGGATAGTAAATCGGTGAATGTTCCTATTCCTGTAGGTGTAAAGCTATCTGTCGAACAGTGTCCCAAGACACAAGAAGAAGAGGAGGATATGTCCCGTGTTCCATATGCAAGTGCAGTGGGTAGCCTGATGTATGCAATGGTCTGTACTAGACCAGACATTGCACATGCAGTGGGAGTATTGAGCAGGTTTATGTCAAACCAAGGGAAGGAGCATTGGACAGCAGTGAAGCGGGTTTTCAGATATTTACGTGGCACTAGTGATTATGGCTTGTGCTACCAGGGAAGACCAGGATTAGAAAGAATGTTGGAAATTCGTGGTTTTGTTGATGCAGACTGGGCTGGAGATCTGGACCAAAGAAGATCTACAAGTGGGTATGTGTTTAGCTTATTTGGAGGCGTAGTTAGTTGGATGAGTAAAAGACAGTCTGTAGTGGCTCTTTCAACTACAGAGGCAGAATACATAGCAGCCACTCATGCAAGCAAGGAAGCAGTTTGGTTGCAAAGATTGTGCTCAAGTATGGGGTTGGTACAGCAAGCTATAAGGATAGACTGTGATAGCCAAAGTGCAATTTTCTTGGCTAAGAACCCTGCTTATCATTCAAAGACAAAGCACATTGATGTTCAATATCACTTTGTTAGAGATATGGTTGAGGCTAAAAGGGTGTTGTCCGTAAAGGTGGACACTTTGAAGAATGTTGCAGATGCATTGAAAAAGTCTGTGAGCACTCAGAAGTTCTCTTGGTGTAGAGAAACAATGGGTGTTGCAAAGTTGGGCTAATGACTCAGCTCTCCTGTGGCCCCCTGCGGAAAGAAAACAACAAGTGGGAGAATGTTGGGTTTGTGTTATATTCTTTCCACGACTAATCACGCGTGGGGGGTAACAGAGGGGGGCGGTAGCCCCCCTTGTACGTTGTTCAACGTCGAGGGGGTCACAGGCGGGGCGGTAGCCCCCCCTATTGGGGCTAGGGCGGCACCCCCGAAAAAAAAATTGGTCTTTATTTTCCGGTGGGCAGACTCGCCCATGGTTTTGTGCATGGGTTTGCACATGGTTTTGGGGCATGATTGTTTTCAGCCCCTGGTAATTTGTAGATCCGGTCAAGGGTACTACAGTTATTTTCTAATCCAGGGTTAATGGATTGGGGTTTATGTATGCTTCAGATTGTATATATATGTGTTGTAACACTAAAAGGAATATAATGAAAAATCAAGCTGGTCGTCCCGATTTGGGATCTAAGGGAAAATCTCTGTGTCTATCTGTTTTATGTTTTATGCTCTCGCTACTGTTTATTTTTTGTCTTTAAGATTTGTTTGCAGATAATTTTTGTACAGGGTTAGAACCTACAACTCATATAATAAATATCATAGGATTTTTTCTCTTCTTCTTGGCCAAGAATTTCCCCTATTACTGTGTTGGATGCATCTGAAGAGATGTGAAAAGGCAACTTCCAGTTAGGCCCTCGCAGAATTGGTGATATCAAGACTAGTTTTTTTAAATCTGCAAAAGCAGTGTCACATTTATCAATCCAGTGGAATTCAACATTTCCAGTTAATGCATACAAAGGTGCAGCTATTTGTGAGAAATTATTTATAAATCTGTGATAATATCTTGCATATCCCAAAAAACTGCGTACCTATGTCTGTGTACAAGGTGTGGCTAATAGAAGGATTACCTCTATTTTTGCTGGATCCACCTGTATTCCAGCTGCAGATATGTAGTGACCTAGGATTACTCCCTTGGTCATCATCATGTGACATTTTTCATTGCTTAAACATAACCTAGAAGAAATACATCACTCCAACACTTTTTCAAGTGTTTCTAATGCTTGATCAAAGTCCTCACCATATGGGGTGAAGTCATCTGTAATGTTCTGAAATGGAAATCAACATATTTTACACCACTGAAATGTTCCTTTGTCAGAAATATCACAAGTCTACGCCAGAGATAGACTGTGGGGGTATTTTCCGAATATTTCACCTTCACAAGGAAGGGTGAGATCCAGAGGCTACCTGGCCCTTCACAGACTCTGTCTATAGATATATGAGATTTCTTCCTCGAGAATTTATGCAACATTGTCCAAGGGGATGTTGTATAAGGAAACCAATGCAAAAATAAGGCAATCAAATGCTGGGATGCCCTATTACATGTAAAATATGACTCCCTTGCATAAAATGAGCTCGAAGAAATAACTCTAGATGGGTTATACAGATCTCCCCAATCTAGGTCTCTAAAACCATGCTCAATGAGAGACTCTACAACAATATATGAACTTCAATAATGAATAGCAGTGAAATAATACATCATAGTGTATAAGAAGAGTGCATAGCTGATATATAAAGTTGCAGCAGCAAATAATATACAAATCTTGAGGAAGAAACCTCTCAAGATAGCCTCAACCAAGAATGTACATGAAAACTCAAGACTACACTGTTACACATTGCTGCCCTAGCGATGATTGCGCAGTTACATGAGGAGAATGCAACATATAATATGAAAATGTGATTATTTATCAATATCAGCTCAAGAAATGAGGGGGAGAAAGCTCTCAACCCCTGAAAATAACTAACTAACAATCCTTAGAAGGATTGGATGCAATACATGTACAAAATGATAAAATACAAAAATATTGGAGTTGCAGTGTAGCAGCTGCAACTCAACAATAATACATGAAAGGAGAAGGGGAAGAATTCTACAAACAATATGATGACCTCCTCCAATGATATTCTAAGTGAAATGCTGCCCCTTTCACTGAAGATTACACTCTCTAATCCCCAAGGTGAATCCTCCTGCAATTGCCCTCTGAAAATAATGTTGTAAGAGGGAGTGACTGCGCTAGGGCTGAGATGAAACAATTGGCCCAATGCCAAAATATGAAATAAGGCTCTGGAAATGTCCTTTTCTGATCTCCTAGAGAAGGAATGAGCTCCTCCTCTACGAAAATAGCTCCAGAAACGGGTGATGGTGGATAATCACTTCTACCTCCAGCAACTCCAATGAATCTGCCCAACAGAAACATTATAGCTGAAAGAGATGGCTTTGGCCTCAAGCCTAGATGTGAGGAATATGAAGAAAAGCTCCTCCAAGGCCTCCCAAGGAAGAGAAGGGAACTCCTAAATAGGAATCCCTCTTGTGCTAAGCAACACAAGCTATCTCATTTGAACAGCTGAAGAGAGATGCAATTCGAAATTCTCAAGCATGAATGAAGAATGGCTCTCCTTCACCTTTTTATGCAAGGAATGCTTCCTTGCCATGGACCCCACCCATTAGGGTTTCTCTCATCCTCTATTTTCCCTCCATTCAAAACTGTGTAGTCTTCTTGAACAAGCTTCTCCTCTTAGCCACGTTGTTGACTTGGTCAACCATGGCCTAGTTTACTTGCTTTTGGCCCTTTTCACATTAGGGACTGCCAAATTTAGCCATTGAAGTGACTCTTTGCACCTTAGGAGAGTTTATTTTTCTGCTACATGGGCTCCCTTACCCATTTTATTCCTTTTATTAAAAATAAAAGAAAAATTAATGTTCCAATTAACATAGTGAAAACTTTGGAACATTACATCATCCATATAGATTTCAAGTCCCTCATTTATTAAGTCAGAAAAAATGTTGATTATGGCTCTTTGAAATGTTGTTGGGGCATTACATAGCCCAAATGGTAAAAATATGTAAGCAAAATTAACCCATGGGTAGGTAAAGGTTGTCTTATCCTAGTCTTCGGGGGCTATCTGGATTTGATTGTAACCACTGAACCCATCAAGAAAGGAAAATAATTATTTTCTTGCCAGTGTATCAAGGACCTGGTCAATAAAAGGGAGGGGGAAGTGGTCTTTCTGTGTTTCTTTATTCAGTTCTCTATAATCCACACAGATTCTCCACTTCCCATTCTTTTCAGGGACAACTACCAGAGGGGAGACCCATTCGCTGTCTGAAATAGGATAAATGAAATTCACATCCATCAGTTTTTGCAGATCGTCTTTTACAATATCTTTTAAGAGTGGGTTTAGCCTTCGCTGAGGTTGTCTAATGGGTCTGATTTCCTTATCAGTATATATGTGATGGGTGCATAGCTGAGAATCTAAACCCTTCAAGTATGGGTAGTCCCAAGCAAATTCCCTTGATACTTCTATAGAACTTTTATGAGCCTTTGCTTTTGGTTACCATCCAAATTTCCATTGATGTTCAAGATATTTCTTGGCTCAATCTCAATGGGTATGCTGTTACGCACAGGGGTTGTGGGAATATATCAATCCTCAAATTTTGTCAAAGTGTCCTCTTGAACTTCATCTTCAAGGACTATTTTCAGCATTTGGAATTTTAAGTTTCTAGACGTGGGTGGCTAACTCATAAAATGATTGATTACATCATCTTCAGTTTGATCCTTAAATTCAAGAGCTTTCACTATTTTCAGAGGTGGAAAAATTTTTTGCTCCCAATATTTATATCGATGCTTGTGAATATTTACTGTGGGTAAGCTTAGTTTGGTAGGCGGATAAATAATGATATTTTTTATGGAATCTCCTCTAGTGATGGTCATGCTGCCTGTTCGACAACCTATGTAAGCATCGGTTGTCACAAACCAAGGTCGCACAAGAATCAATGGGTGCCCGTCCATCATGTTCTTTGGATTAATAACTAAGAAATCATCTAGGTATTCCCATGAATCTACAGAGACCAGGATGTCTTGTATGGTTCCTTCTGGTATGATAACAGACTTGTCAGCAAGCTAATATGCCTAGTTTTTCGCAGGTTCCCGTAGTTAGGATGTTAATGGCTACCCCTAAGTCAACTAATGTGTTTGGAATGGAGTGGACAGATATTTTCATAGTTACTATGGGATTTCCTGGGTCTTCATATTTCACGGGTGGTTCCTTACCCAGTAATAAGTTAGATAGCACCCCTACCACATGAACGGTGGGCACAGCCTGTGTTCTTTTTACTTGCTTCTTCCCACACAACTCTTTAATTATTTTTTTGTAGATGGGAATGTCTTGTATGGCCTGGAGAAGAAAAAATTTATGTAAAGGTTTCTTAGCTCCCCCAGGATTTCAAAATCTAGAGAGACTATAGGTCTAGGTAGAGTTAAACTTTTAGGGAATGGAGGTGGAGACACCCTAAGCTCTTTAGGCCTTCCTTGGTCAACTGTTTTCTTTTCTTGTCCTACCTCTGTTTCTATTATTTTTTCTTAGCCAAGTTATGTTGAAGTTCTAGGTTTGGATTTAGGTGAGGTCATGACTTCCGCTGGTGAGATAATACGTCCTGATCTCAACCTTAGTTCATTGCATTGCTTCTACTTAGTGTCAGGGTTTGGATCTTCTATAATATGAATTAGCTGAACCGGTCTGTTATTGGATTAGGATTGGGTTGAGCTGGTAATTGAGGATGTATGATAGGTTGAGGGTTGTGTTGGACTAGATATGGAGCTAGAACTGTAGGTTGATTCTGGACCCCTGCTCCTATTGGTAGGTTGGTCATTCCCAGGGGTCACTACTAATTCTGAGGCCAATTATTGGTTTGAGAAGGGGATGCTGGTCAATGGGCTTGATATGGAGCATTTTTTAAATAAGGAGGAGAACAAGGAAATCTTGGCCAATTATTCCCTGGTGAGGGTTGTGTTGGCCAGGGTGGTATAGGAAACGACTAGGTCGGCCAAGTGGAAAAAGGGTTTTGATTCTGCCAAGCTGCTGCAGGGTTTTTCTGGTTAAATAGCGGAGAAGAAAATAACTGAGGTAGGTCTTGAGGCATACCTGGTCGTGCCTTCTGTTGTCGACATTGATTCATTAGGTAGACTGGCTCCGTATCTTCCTCTGCTCCCTTGTAAACTGCTTTCAGCCTTGGGAGTGAAGGGAAATGGTCCATGGTATGGTCCTTAGTGCAGATGGTAGAAGTCTGAACCATGTCTAAGGGGCATTCCCTGGCTATGCTTCTTCTGACAGCGTGGGAAAAATATGGCCAAGTTTTGCTCTATTATAGCTTGCTTCTGCTTGGCTTGTAAGACATCAATTTGTGTTGTCAAAGTACTCAAAATGTCAGTTTTAAAATTTTCCAAGAGATTACCAAACTCTGCTCTAGTTATGTTGCCACTAGACTCCTTAAGGTCTTTTTTTATTGATTCACGTTCACTTGGATTATTATGTGTACTACCCCGAGAGCACCTAATACACAGGGAAATAATCTCGTCATATTATTCCCATGAAATGTCCCCTTTTCCCATTATGTTAAGTTTTTCAACCCACTCTTCTTTCTTTCCCTTAATCATTGTATATTTTAAGATGTCTTTGGATAGTGTAGTATATGGAGACCTTTGTAAATTGTATTGAAATATTTCTACATATTCTTCTAATGTTTCATTGTCCCTTGCAGACATATTGAAGATTTCATTTTTTAGTTCTCGAGTCCGGCAATAGTCTTGATATTTATTAAGAAAAATGTTCTTCATTTGGTCCCAGTTATTTATAGCTCCCCCACCTAGTCCTATGAACCAGCATAGTGTTGTTCCATTTAAAGTAGATGGAAATAGTTTCAATTTATGAGGGTCAATGGTGTAGTCATACCCCCTACAAAGGACATCGAATTTAAATAAGAATGCATCAGGATCTTCCGTGGTCGACCCATGGAAGGTGTGGATGTTTTGTAAGGGAATGGATTTCATAACGGAATTTGCAGTATGATCAACAATGGGGTACTCCAATGTTGATGTCTACCTTTGATTCTGGTTTTGATTGTTTTCCATTTGATTAAAAATGTGTCAGTAATCTTCGGGACTTTATTGTTCTGGAGGAGTAATCCTGGGGGGATTGGGAGGTGAGTGCGGAGGAAACTTTACAATGCTTCCCTATTCTGGGATACCGATTATCTCTGTCTCGATTACTCCTTTAGGGGATTTAGGCTCTAAATCTTCTATTTGTATTGCACCGCTAGTTTCTCGTTCCCCTTCCTGTAAGTTGCAAGAACCTCCCTCTCTTGAAGGGTCAGTACCTATATGATCGGCAGTCTGAAGGCTCAGTGCAAATCCTTCTATCTCACTGTGAATCTCGACGTGGGCTGCAGATGGTGAGGCTGCTGCCTGAGGGAGAGTAGTAGGACTTTGAGTGGGAATGATTTTGGGTCCTACAGATGCCTAGGATTCAACTTTCTTAATGATTTCGTCTATATACATTGTTATTCCAAGGATCACTGGTCCCTTGGATTTTGGGGATTTCTGCTGATGATTTCGATTTGTTTCTATATTTTTCTTCCTAGTCATAAAACAAGAGTACCTATTCTACCAATTTTTGCACAATTTTGCTAAGCAGGCTAGGTAGCAAGCGTTTTTCTTGCCAGTTTGCAGGATCTTACCTCTCGTTTTTAATACCCAACTCTTCACAGCAATGGATAAATATAGATAAAGGATATCACTCTTAACACTCTCCCCGCCAAAGGCGCCAAAAATGTCGTTTCACAAAGGTGGCTTATTATGGGCAACCTCTAAGCTCCTCATTAATTTGTCAACCCAGGGCAAATCTTCTTATTTCAAGGGTGTAGGAAAAACATATGCAAGTGAGATCCGACGATAGTTACTCTATATTGCTTATGAAAAGGATTATCTAATTCTCAAAGTTCAATCATCTCAAAGAGAAGTGAAATGGTATAATGACACTAACTACTCTGTCTAGCTCAGAAGGAGAGAAAACTATGATTGAACAACATAATAATGAATTGAATAGAAATCTGAATGAATTGAAAAACAACCTGAATGAATTGAACAACAACTACTTATATAATTTTTGCAATGTAATTCTCTTTGCAAACTAACTAATTGACATATTTCTGCAATTAATCAACAATTGGATGCCTTATTGTACTGAGGGGACGATCTAATTCTTAGAAATAGATAACATTCAACAGTAATTACTCTAAGATTCATAAATCGATTGTAAAGGCGTTGGGAGAAAATGAAAGCATCTAACAGCAATAAAGAATTACTATAAACCAAAAAGCACGAATGCCAAACTATTATGATGAAAGAGAAATTGTAACCTTATGCGTTTCTATTTTATCAAGTGGAAAGGTAATTCACAAACTACATTAGATAATCGGACATAAATTATATAACTAACGCACAACACGGAAATTGGCGGGGAAACTCCCAGGGGCTGGGCCCAAACCACCAGAAGTTCTAACAAAATAAAAAACTCAAAAGATGATTTTTCAAAACATCAAAACTCTTTATTAAATTGAAGGGTAATATAGGGATATAGTTGAACAGTTCTTTCCTGATACGTTGATTACAGAAGGAAATTCCTATTCAACTCTCCTATCTAATTCATCCTTGGTCCTTTTAAAGGCGTTTTTACATAGTGGGACGGTGTTTTCCAAATGACAACCCACTGCTCGTGGCTGTTTTTCGGGTTCTCGGGCTTGGATTTGTCTTTCTGCCTTCTGTCGGTTTCTGGGAATTACTGAGATTCCATGAGTCTCTGTGTGTCAGTTGTATTTTGTTAATCGTTGGTTCGGTTGCTCTGTTTTCTTGTACACATAGATATAATAAGTCAAATTCTTGTTATAAAACGTTCCTTTTTTCGTTAGCCCAATTTTCCTGATTTTCATAAATCTTCTTTTTCTTTATTGTTAATATGAGGAAGAATTCCTAAAAATATATCATAATTCGAAGTAATCATAGGGTGAAAACATACCTTAATTCCGACCCAACACCATGTAATACGAAAAGTCATGTAGGAAGTTGAAAGATCATTGAGAATTCAAACAGTCATGAGGGTAGTCCAAGAGTCACAAGGGAGGTGAATGGTCACCCCATTTGTTATGTATACACCCTAATTTCTCATATAAAGGACTTTTCGCCTTGCCTCCTCCTACCAAGCATTATAGAGAAAGATATTTATTTTGGAGGAGAAAGTGACCGCTCTAATTCTCCACTGTTGGGGCTAGTGATGTTCACTATCTTGATGTATCTTGGAAATTTTACTTAATTCAGAAGCTCTTTGAGCCAGAACGCTTTCATGCATATGTCGTGAATATTGTAAAACTATTCTTTAAATTTTTGTGATGTATGTTTTTTTCCTTTGTACTAAGTAAATTGAACTATTTCGGTGGCTTTGATACTTATCTTGTTGAAGGTGTGTTGTATTTTCTTTAACAAGAATTTCTTCCTTGTGAACTACTTCGTTGCTTGATCAATGATTCATTCATATGTATATGCTCATGTTCCTTTTCTAGATTATTACTATTACTTGTCTTTAAAGGGTACACTTTTCTCTTCCCTTTCAGTAGAAGCACCTTGATATTATCCATAGCTGAAAATTTCACTAGGCATACTGACTTATTGATCTTAGATTACATGTGCATTACTCTCTTGTGTTGAACTTAGTAGCCAAGGAAAATATATAAGAATATATGGCACCAGGTCTATACTCTGGATGGGGCTCCTATTCCAAAAAATGTGATGTATAATTGAGACTTCACATCAGGGATACCATCTTGGTTGATAGATTTCCAACACCCATCAATAGTTATGAAATTTGAGGTCAACCTCTATATAAAGTTGCCAACATTTTCTTCCCATTCTATACTCAAATTTTACTGGGGAAACATTTCTTGTCAGTACACAGATTACTCAAGATAATTTTTTTATTTAGGCACCCCTCAATTTAGGTTGGCTTTGGAAAGTCTTCTTTCCATTCTTCCAATAAAATCAACTTGCTTGTGGAATTGGCTTGTTTTTTGTAGCAAGATGGGTTAAGATTTTTCTTCCCACATAATGACCATGCATGATAATACCAAAATTTGGTAGTACTATGGCCTTTATTCCTATAATAGTGACAAATAAGGAAGGTATCACTTGTTACATACCTCATGGTATTTTTCTTCGTCTTTTTTCAACTAATTGGCATTTCATTTCTTCTAAATGCTAATGTAGGATGAGTTTTTGCACACTCTCTATCATTTCCCTTTTTCATTTTTCCACAACAAGGATGGAGTGGTGGTGTCTTTCTGCCATGATTTTCTTATGCTATCCCTTTTGATGAGTAGGCCAATTCTATCATATTTTTTTCCTTCACAAATGTGATCTTTGTGTTCATGGTTTTTTCCTCTTTTCCATCAAAACCCAGGCCTTCATATTGGAGCCTCAGATCAACGGAAATAAGAATTAGGATTCCTTTCCTTCCCTTACCTATCCTTTTCAATTCTATCCCTTTCACCTCAAAAATTAAAAAAAATAATGCCTCTATGTAGTTTGAAATCACCAAAATTTTCTCAAGAAATATTTAAAGTAGGTGAGCTTACTAAATTTGTCTCAATCATGGCGCTATACTCAACAATGATAGTGGAAGGTGGTTTTTCTTCCTCAGTATTTTGATGAACCCTTAGCTAAATTGAGAGGTGGGGGTGAATCAGTTTAGTACATTCATGGAAATTAAAACTCTTTTCTTTATACCCATTAACTACTTCATTTTATAAGTAGCATAATACATAATGAATCAACAAACTAAATGTGTTGACAGCAAGGAATTAAGAAGATTAAAACATCACATCAACACATACTCATCAAGCACATAGACAACAGATATAAGTGGAAACCCATAAGGGACAAAACCACATCTTATTATTGTTGTGATGCAAAGGCAAGCTCCAACTCCCTCTCAGAACTAATTTTTTATAGGCTCCAACCTATAGGAGGCTACTACCTCAAATTCTGCAAGCTACAACTTGCAAGGAAGCTCCAACTCCCAAATATTTTCTGCAAACTACAACCTAAAGGAGGCTCCTACCTCACCCAGCTCCAACTGGAAATTTATCAAGCTACAAATTGAAAGGAGACTACAATCCCCTCACTCAACATGAAAATCATATGTTGATTTACCTGGATATCAGCTCTGTTATACTCCTTCTTCACTGCTGCCTTTTCTGCCTTCATTTTTGCTTCAGATCAGCTCCTGATGTGCACAACATCTCTATCATCTCTCTCTGATTCTTTCGCTTTCTCTTACCTCACTATGCACACTAATATTACATGTTTTATACAAATAACTACATGAATATTTTCATTCTACAGGGAATTCGAAGTGAACAGGCCTGACCATGCCTTACACCCATTCAATTCCTTACACTTCAGTTCAGGTTATTACATAAAAAATAATCATTATAGAACTCATTGTAGTTTTTCCTATGCCTACGGAGACTTGCATTTGCATCACAAACAATATGAAATAATCAATGAATTTACATTTACATAGAAAAAAATTATTTCTATCATCCCTTTCAACTTCTAGCTTCGATGTGTATTTGTCTTTTATGCTTGTTGTCCCTTGTCTTTTATGTTCCTGTTGTTGTATTCTAACTATGCTGCATAACCACCTTTTGTCTCGACTCGACCTATCTGCCTTCCTTCTCTTACCCGTAGTGTTCAAACTTCTAATTTTCTCAACACCTAACTCTGGTCGGAGGTCTTTCTGAGCCTGACTCAAACCATGGTGCATGTCTTCTTATTACCGCCACGTTCAGCTTTTTTATTTGCCATTTGTTCAATGTCAGGTCACTTACCCGAGTCTCCTTTAGCCGCATTCAAACCTTTTTCCACTTAAACAGGCATAAGGCTAGACTTGAAATATATTCTATATCCTTTGAAGAATGCATCGCGTCCACTTTCCATCACATTTTAGAAATTAGGTGTTCCCCATTATAAGGCTCCTTTTCTCTTTGATGTGATTTAACAAAGTAAAACCTCATACTTCCAGACTTGAATTATGCTAAATGGTAGTTCTAAGTTGCACTGTGTCTAGTCCCTTTATCACACTTCGAATTTCGGCGATCAACATGGTTCATGGGTGCTATCCCTTCTGAGCTTGTGATGTGCAATATGCAATTGGGTCCCACAGCCGGACTTTAAATCCTTCATATTTTATCTTTGAATCATATAGCATCTGGCCCCTCGTTTCTCTTCGCATTTCGGCATTTCAACGTGGTACATAAGCACTATCCCTTATGAGCTTTGCAACTTGCGATATGCGATAAAAGGTTTGGGTCCATGTCGGGGTGCCATGTTAGCTTCCATGTCATCTTGCCACATCATATCTCGCACTTCGCATTTCACAATTTCTGTGTCTCTGTTGTTTTGTGATACTCCTTCCATTGCGATTTGCGATATGGGATCAAGAATTCTTTTGCGATTGTGAATTTAGATATCTCTACTGAAAAATGTTCTCAACGTGTTATTATGGAAATTTACCTGACTCTACCCACAGAATTGCATGTGTTGCACACGCCTTTATGCATTGTTTTGAATAGAACTAGCCTGACTATGCCCGTGCATTCACGACTTTCTCCACTAGTTGAATGCATTCATTGCTTCTCTTAACACATTCACGACTCTTCCCACTCATACATGACTCGACCCAAACTTGTTTCCTTTGTTGCCTTTGCTCATTTATAAAGCTTCTAATGTTTCTCCTTGCCTTTTTACTTCTCCTTTCTACTCCTTTGCCTTAATGATAATTCTAGTGTTGATCCATGCATCTTTGCTGCTCCTCTGCTTTGCTCCTTTTCCTCTAATGCTGCTCCTTTAGCACTTTTTTCTCCTCTTCCTCTTTTCTTCTCCTCCACTTCACTTTTGCCTTCTTTCCCTTATATCTCCTTTATACTCTAGCTGATCCTTATCTGCTCCTTTGTCCTTAATGATAATTCTGGTGTTGTTCCTTTTTGCTCCTTTTCCGTCAATGACAATATTTCCAACAGTCTCTCCCTTTGATATTGATGGAAACACTTCCTACCCTTTCACTTTGAGAAGTATCTATATTCCTATACTTTCTTTTCCTCCCACTTTGACATCAATGGCAAAGGGTTACACCTTTTTCCAGTGTATTCTCCATCATTGCATTGCTAAATTTCTACATAAGAATTCTTCATTTTTTCCACACACCTTATTGGGACTACTGCTCCATTTGGTGTGTAAGTAACGTTGGGAGAATACTTTGGGAGTCATTGCATTTGCATGTATAGTGCTGAAATGTGTTAGACTACTGAACTTTTGGCTAATATCAGGAGAATTTCTTCATTAGTAGTTATCTTCAGTAGCATTTGAGGTTCCTCTTTACTTCTACGTTCATGGCTGATGAATTCTCTCCCCCTAGAATGATGCCTCTTGTCTATACTGGCTGGCCAACTACACTGTTTCTATTCCTGATATTGCAGCCTTTGCTGGTGCTTTTTTTTCATTATTTTTTTTTTCATCCTTTTTTTTTCTGATCATATCAGAGAGTATCATCTACAGACACTATTCCTAGTTTGTATCTTGGATATTCAAATGGTTCTATAGCAATAGGTTTTGTAAATATGTCTGTTGTATGTTCCTTTTTTGGTACGTATTCCATCTTTACTATTTTCTTTGCTACTTGCTCTCTGAGGAAGTGGTACTTTATTGGGATGTGCTTGGTTTTAGAATGAAGCACAGGATTTTTTGATATGCTTATTGCACTTGTATTTTCACATTTGATAGAAATAGGTCCAATCATGCTTACCTTCATGTCTTGAAGAGTTTTTTTTCATCCACATCACTTGTGTGCAACAAGTTGTTATTTCTCTGTATTCTGCTTATTATGTAGATAGAGAGACATATGTTTTCTTCTTGCTTAACCATGCCACCAGATTTACTCCTAAATAGAATGCACCTCCACTTGTGCTTTCCCTGTCATCCACATAGCTGGCCCAATTTGCATCAGTATATGTTATCAATGTGAGATATTTTCCTTTCAGATACCATAGGCCATAATGTGCAGTTCCTTGCAGGTATCTAAATATCCTCTTGATTTCTAGCAAGTGATTTTGTTTTAGTGCTGCTTGATATACTACCACAAGTCCTAGTGCCAACATAATGTCTAGTCTAGAGGCTATTAGGTATAGTATACTTCCTATCATAGATCTGTAAAGTCTTTAATCTACATCTGCAGATCCATCATCAGCACATAAATTTCATCCAGTGATCATGGGAGTTGACACAAGTTTGCAGTATTCCATTTGGAATCTTTTTAACATGTCCCTTAAGTATTTTTCTTGTGAAATGAATATGCCTTTGTTGTTTTGTATAATTTGAATTCCTAGGTAGAAGGTAAGCTCTCAAATCATAGACATTTCAAATTATGACTTCATCTCTTCTGCAAATCCTTTTACTAACTCATCCTTGTTGCTGCCAAACATGATGTCATATACATATACCACTACAAATAAAAGTTCATTTTCATCAGCCTTTATATACATATTATTGTCTACTCATCCCTTCTTGAATCCTTTTTTTTGAAAGTACTTATCTAGCCTAGAATACCATGCACGTGATGCTTGTTTGAGACAATATAGGGCTTTCCTTAATCTGCAAACATAGTTGTGCTTATATGCTAAAGAAAAACCTTCATGTTGTTCCATGTAGATTTCCTCCTTTAGATCTCCATTTAGGAAGGCAGAATTCACATTCATTTGATATACCTTGAAGTCATGATAGCATGAAAATGCCAGAAACATTCTAATTTCTTCCATTCTTACTACAGGGGATAATTTTTCATCATAGTCAAGTACTTCAATTTGAGAGTATCCCTTACATACAAGAATGTCTTTATTTCTGATTACCTGACCTTGTTCATTCATCTTATTCTTGAATATCCACTTTGTGCCAATGAAATTTTCCCCAACAGGTCTTGTTATTAAATCTTGAGTCTTGTTCTTCTCAATCTGATTTAATTCTTCATTCATATCATTTATCAAAATTTTTTCTTTTTTGGCCTCATCGAAATTCTTCGGTTCTATCTGTGACAACATGGATATATACACTTCCTCATTCTATTCAGCTAGCTATCTTCTTGTTTGGACTATTGCACTTTTGTCTCCATTGATTTTATCTTCTCGATGGTTCTTTTGAGTGTGTCTCGAGGGTCGTTTTGAGTTTATTTATGTATCTTCTATTGTCTCATTATGTTCTTTATTTTCTTGATTATCATCATGATGATGATCTGGATGATTAAAAAAAAAATTACTTCTGGATTTTTCTGGTAGATCTTCATCGAATCTCACATCAATGATTTTCACAATTTTATACAGTATTTTACTGTAGCACCTGTGACCCTTACTCTTTGATGCATATCCCAAAAATATTCCTTCGCCATCCCTTGCATCATACTTCCCCAATTTTTCATCATTATTCTTTATGAAAAATTTTCTTCCAAAGACTCTAAAGTGCTTAATTGATGTCGTTTTCCCATGCCACAGTTCATATGAATTCTTGTCACAATTTGGTATGAGATGAGCTTTGTTGAGGATATGGACAATTGTGTGTACTGCTTCTGCCCAGTAGGTTTGGGGAATGTTTCTTTCTTATATCATGGCTCTCGCAATCTGCTATACATACCGGTTTTAGCTCTCTTCCACTTCATTCTGTTGAGGTGTATCTGCAACTATAAATTGTTTCTTTATCCCATATTCATTGCGCAGATCTGCAAACTCGTCACCTGTGAATTCAACTCCTTTGTCTGATCTGATGTATTTTAGTTTACATCCAGTTTGATTTTGTGCCAGTGCCTTGACTATCTTAAATTTCTCAAATGCTTCAGATTTGTATCTGAGAAATGCCACCCATGTTAATCTGGAAAAATCGTCGACTATCAGCACGAAATACAATTCTCCACCTGGTGCATTTGTTCTTGAAGGTTCGCAAATTTCCATATGTACAAGTTGAAGAGGCTTACTTGTAGATATTTGGTCTTTGGCTTTGAATGATGTGCGAGTTTGTTTTCCTAGTTGGCAGAACTTACATATGGTATTTGGTGGCTTCTTTATTGCAGCCAAATCTCTGACAGCTTTCTTTTTGTTGAGTTTGATGATGTGGTCAAAATTTAGATGTCCCAATATTCTATACCATAGACAATATTCGTCAAGTTTACTGATGTGGCAAGCTTCATTCTGCTCTTCCACTATATAAACATTACTCTTTGTTTGAACACATTTAACCAAGGTCTTTCCTATGGCGATTGACCTTACTTCACAATCTTGGGCTCTAAAATGGACCAAATAGCCTTTATCACAAATTTGACTAACACTTAGCAGATTGTCTTTCAGACCATCTACAAACAGTACATCTTGAGCCTCTTCTCCTCTGTTATTTAGGTTGACTATGCCGTTTCCCTATATTTTCCCTGCTCTAACATTTCTGAATGTTACATTCCCAGATTTCTTTTCATCAAAAGATAAAAACTTGCTTTGGTCTCCAGTCATATGTCTTGAGCACCCACTATCCACATACCATTGATTGTTCTAATCCTGAGTAATTAGAACTATATCACACTTATTTATCTTCCTTTTCCATTGCATGCATCTGTTTTTTCTATAATTATTTTTAGGAGATGGATCACAGTCTTTGAGAGGAAATTCATAAGACTTTTGCCCATTTTTATGGCAGTGGAAACATTTGATTGTATTTCGCAATGGATTATGTACATGAGTGAATCCACTATTGTTCTTAATTCCCTTTGACTTTCCATACTCCAGTCTCCTTATATACACTCTACACTCCATGGATTTATGACCAAACCTATTATCACCAAATTGAGTCATGATGGGCTGCTTCAATGGTCAACTTGGAGTAACTATTTCAAACCAACTTTTGACTGAGGATTAGCCTCTTCAGCCTGAGAGAGCTCTCTCAAATTATCAAAGGATTTACTCAATTAGGTCATAAAACAGATGGCTAATGCTGTGAGTGTCTTAGTTTATTTGATTGCAGGTGAAAAATGAGAAAGATTCAACTACCATTGGGCTCATGGAGTCAGTAAAAGGAAATCAATCACAAGCCATCCTACTTATGGAAGCTGAGGCGTTTTATGTTTCAATGATAGAACAACACTAACACATGGGAATAATTAATAACTTAATGCTAAAAGGAATTTAGAGCATATATGACATGAATTTTGATTAATTTAACTTCAAAAATACTAGAAGAAAGATATAAAATAAACAATAAACTCATTGAAACATATCAAGAATCTTAAGTGAAGCAAGAAATAGTCATTATCTGTCTATTACTGATATGAAAAATTTACATAGTAGTTGTGTCAAAGCATTCTCAAACCCATTCTAACTCTAAAAATATCTCATTTATAGAGTAAGGAATCATACAGATGATATTCCACCTTGCTAGCTTCTAATTCCCACCTTAGAGACCTATTTCAAATATGATTACATCACTTGGAGACTTCCTAGGGATATTATTGTTTTGCAGAGTTTGAATACAAAAAGGACTCTTCTTTCATTAAATAATTAAAAAAATCCATTTAATAACCCTTATCAACTGCAAAAAACTAATTTTATGAGTGTAATAGAGTGCTAATGTGTCATTATTCCACGTGGATCCTGAGCTGGACCTCCTCCAGGTCAAATTTTGCAATTTTTTCATAAATCTGGTTAGTGAAAATTATGAAAAATAGGCTTTAGAAATGAGTGTAAAATTTCCAAATCCTGATGGATTTGAAGAACATGAAATAGGTTTTTGTATATGGGCCTATGATTAATAAAAACCTCTTTCAGATTTCCAAGATAATTTTTCATTGGGTCCGAAATAAAACTTGAAGTTGACTGTTAAAAAAATCATGTACAGAAAATTTCATAGCGCTCATTTCGTAGCAAAATCCAAAATCCACATTTTGCATAACATTTGACCTTTATAAATATTGAAGGATATTCCTTGGGGCTAATGAGATTAATAAAAAACTTTTCCCTTCTTGGATCTCCATCAAAATTATTTTTTAAGCAAAAAACATCCTACAGAAATTACGCAGCGCATTTTGAGCTTTAAGCCTAGAAGGCGCTATGAAAACACCTAGTTTGACAGCAGATTTTGAAATTTTCAATTTCCACCTCCAATAATTTCCATGGATCTGTGAGATGATAGGATGAAACACGATAATGAAAATTTGGTTCAAGAAAAAACCCTCCTCAAGACACAACTTTTTCACCTTCATCAAGTTCATCTACTAATAAAAATGACTCTGTTTTTCTGAAAAAATAGGGCTGAGAGATGAGCTCCTATCTCTCGATCCTTGATATATTTTTCAAAATTCAAGAAGGTTTTTGTAAATAAGATCATTATCCCCAAGTAATATCCTCCAACAGTTAGAAAGGTCAAAGTTTATGAAAAAGGTGGATTGTGGACTTTGCTACGAAATGAGCGCTACGACATTTTATGTACATGATTGTTTTAGCAGTCAACTTAAAGTTTGTGTTTAGACCCAATAAAAAAGTATTTTGGAAATATGAAAGAGGTTTTTCTTAAGAACAAGACCATATACAAAAACCTCTCTCCGTTTCTACAAATCCATTAGGTTTTGGAAATTATACACTCACTTGTTAATCCTATTTTTCAGAAGTTTCACTAACCAGAATTATGAAAAAATTGTAAAATTCGACTTGGAGGACATCCAACTCAGCATCCACGTGGCATAATGACACATCAGCACTCCAGTACACTCAAAAAATTAGTTGGTTGCAGTTTATAAGGGTTATTAAATGGATTTTTTGAATTATTTAATGAAAGAAGAGTCCTTTTTGTATTCAAACTCTACAAAACAAAAATATCCCTAGAAAGTCTCAAAGTGATGTAATCATATTTGAAATAGGCCTTTGAGGTGGGAATTCGAAGCTAACAAGGTGGAATATCATTTGTATGAGTCCTTGCTCTATAAATGATATATTTTTAGAGTTATAATGGGTTGGAGAATTCTTTGACACAACTACTATTGTAAATTTTTCATATCAGTAATAGACATACAGTGACTATTTCTTGCTTCACTTGAGATTCTTGATATGTTTCAATGATTTAATTGTTTCTTTTATATCTTTCCCCTAGTATTTTTGATGTTAAATTACTCAGAATTTATGTCATATATGCTCTGACTTCCTTTTAGCATTGATTTACTGATTATTCCCATGTGTTAGTGTTGTTCTATCATTGAAACAGAAAAAGCTCCAGCTTCCATAAGTAGGAATGCTTGTCATTATTTCATTTTACTGACTCCATGAGCCCAAAAATAGTTGAATCTTTCTCATTTTTCACCTGAAATAAAATACACTAAGACACTCACAGAGTTAGCCATCTATTTTATGACCTAATTTAGTAAATCCTTTGATAAGTTGAGAGGGCCCTCTCAGGATGAAGAGGTTAATCCTTAGTCAAAAGTTGGTTTGAAATAGTTACTCCAAGTTGACCATTGAAGCAGCCCATCAAGACTCAATTTGGTGATAACATTTTGGCACTGTTGTCGGGGAATGAAGGTGTAAATTTTACCTCGGAAGAATGAAAAATTTTCAGTTCTAAGGTCTGAGAGCAGCAGACACTTAGGCACATATTGGTTGTATTTCTGCTCTGGCAACTCCACACATCAAATAATCAATTGGAAGGTGAATTGACTACTTGAAGATCAATATCTTGATGAAGTTCCATGATGGGGTTCCATTGAAATAATGAATGTCAGGTATGCCCCTATGAATCAATCTCACATCCCTAGTTTTCCTAATCCTATGCCAAAATTCAATCGGTTAACTTATCTTCCCATATTTAAATATGAAAAGAAAGACAATTCTGCTCTTCACTTGGTTAGATTTCATATGCATGTACACAGACTTAAGGTTCAATTTCCTAACAATTGTCTCATCAAGATTTTTATGGTCACTTTAGAGGGAAAAGCATGGTCTTGGTACAAAATCCTACCAAATGGTTCCTTAAATTTTCTTGCTGATTTCCATGTTGCATTTTATGAGATGTATAAAGAATATCATTCTTCCTTATTGTTGGTCAAACACTGTTGTAAACATTTTGTGAGTTTTATTGAATACTTGGAGAATTTTTATGAAGATGATGAGTTCATGGATGAGGAAATTTTAGAGGCCCTTCATGAAAATCCCTTTCATCACCAAGAAGAAAGGCTAGCCTCTCTCTTGGATGAAAATGAAACCCTGCAAGAGTTTATTTAAGACAATCATGTTACATCCTCTAAGTTTGATGAAAATTTGCAGTAGACTTGTGAGTATTTTGATGATCAGGAATATTAGAATCATTTCCAACAATAGGAGGAAATGGTGGTAGATAATTGCTATAATGCTCAGGTGAAGGAAGGAATTTATTCTTCATCTCATTCCCTGCATCAGCTTGCAGAAAATGAAGAAAATTTTGAAAAGAAAATTTTAGACAATCAGATGGGTATGCATGTTGAATCATATGAAGAGTTACCTTTAGAAATTCTTGTGGTACATGCTGAGGTAGTTCCTTTTGAAAGTGTCCAAGAATATTCTAAGTATTTATTCCTCCCAAATGAAAATAATGATCAACAGATTTCTTATTTTTTATTTGAGAATGGCCACAAGAGTTATAATGAAAAATTTGAACAAGGAACAACATCAAAGGATCATACTTACTTATATTTTCTTATTGATCAACAAGAATTATTTGTGCATACTCTCAAATATCCTTTCGCAGCTCTGCTGGAATCTTCTATAGAAATGAATTTCATAATGATCTTCAATTATGTAGACAAATTCAGATGGTGGAACAAGTCATAATATCTCAGAAATGGCTTTGTGATCAAATAAGTGGAATTCCAATTCCAAACCAGTACCCAACTTATTCATTGGTTTCATTGGAAGTGTGAGATCACTTGATTCAAATTTTATGCTGAGCAAGTAGAGTAGGCTCATTTGTATATAAATAAGCTTGAGGATCAAGAATTTTGTCAGTTTTAGTTTTAAATTCAGCATGTGTACTTTTAGTTCTTTAGAAGCTATTTGTTTATCAGTGCTGACGTGATAGGTCAGAGCAGGTTGCAAGTTTTCATTTTGAATATGGGAGTAACCCAATGGAGGTGGCACTAGAACTACTAGTTCTTTGTTGTACCACAGGGGCACACCATCCCCAGCGGAGCCACTGTTATCATACATATGTTTTCAAATTTTCATTGATAGGGTCTTTCACATCATTCACCTAGGTTCCATTTTATTTTTGTAGTTGGTTTCATGAAATTTATGAAAAAACACATGTAATAAGCTTTATCCTAAGTCTTAAACACACCATGAGTCTTGTCATATCAGTCAAATCCACTCCATATCATTTAGTTTCCGCACCCATGCCTTAAAAGAAAAAAAATAAGCTACTTGTCTATTTTTTCACCATTTTGTAGTGAATTATACATAAAATAGGCAGATTTCGCTACGAAATAAGCTGACCATTTCGTAGCGAATCTGAGGATTTCTCTGTTTTTTTACTGTTTGAGCAGTCAACTTGAGGATAATTTTCTAGGGAAAAAGAGGATAATTCTAAGAAAATGAGAGATTTTATTGTCAAGCACAGAATAAGGAACAAAAACCTCTTTCACTTTTCTCACAGGTGCTTCCAATTTGGATATTTGAAGAGGTCTTTGGACATTATTTTCACAGTGCGTTTTCTGCCTATTTTAGACATGTTTTCTAATGTAGTTTCCCCACAACTAGAGATGATTTTCAAAAACCCAAGAGAGGGATTTCTTCAAGATGAGCTTATTTACAAAACCCTTCACCCATTTTTCAAAATATATCAAGGATCGAGAGATAGGAGCTCATCTCTCAGCCTTATTTTTTATTAGTAGAGTCATTTTTATTAGTAGATAAACTTGATGAAGGTAAAAAAGTTGTTTATTGAGCAGAGTAAGAGGTATTTTAAACCAAATTTTCCTTATCATGTTTCATCCTATTATCTCACACAGCCATGGACATTATTGGGGGTGAAAATTGAAAATTAAAAAAAAAAATTCAAACTAGGTGTTTTTGTAGCACCTTCTAGGCTTAAAGCTCAAAATGCGTTGTGAAATTCTTGTAGGATGTTTTTTGCTTAAAAAATAATTTTGATGGAGATCCAAGGAGGGAAAATATTTTTATTTATCTCATTAGCCCCAAGGAAGATCCTCCAACAGTCAGAAAGGTTAAAGGTTATGCAAAAGGTGGAATTTGGAGTTTGCTACAAAATGAGCGCTATGAAATTTTCTGTACATCACTGTTTTAGTAGTCAACTTCAAGTTTGATTTCTGACCAAATGGAAAAGGATTTTGGAAATATGAAAGACGTTTTTTTTCAGAACAGGCCCATCTACAAACACCTCTCTTAGTTTCTGCAAATCCATCAGGGTTTGGAAATTATACACTCATTTTTGAAGCCTATTTTTTAGAATTTTCACTAACCATATTCATGAAAAAATTGTAAAATTTGACTTGGAAGAGGTCCAAATCAGCATCCATCAGCACTCCAGTAGACTCAAAAAATTATTTGGTTGGAATTTATAAGGGTTATTAAATGGATTTGTTGAATTATTTAATGAAATAAGAGTCCTTTTTGTATTCAGACTCTGCAAAACAGAAATATCCCTAGGAAGTCTCCAAGTGATGTAATCATATTTGACATAGGTATCTGAGGTGGGAATTCGAAGGTAGCAAGGTGGCATATCATTTTTATGAGTCCTCACTCTATAAAGGAGATATTTTTAGAGTTATAATGGGTTTGATAATGCTTTGACACAGCAACTATTGTAAATTTTTCATATCAGTAATAGACAGACAATGACTATTTCTTGCTTCACCTGATATTATTGATATGTTTCAATGAGTTTATTATTTCTTTTATATCTTGCCTCCAGTGTTTTTGATGTCATATTACTCAGAATTCATGTCATATATGCTCTAAATTACTTTTAGCATTGAGTTACTAATTATTCTCATGTGTTATTGCTGTTCTATCATTGAGTTACAGAAAAAGCCTCAGCTTCTATAAGAAGGAATGCTTGTCATTGATTTCCTTTTACTTACTCCATGAGCCCAATGGTAGTTGAATATTTCTCATTTTTCACCTACAATCAAATACACTAAGACACTCACAGAGTTAGCCATCTATTTTATGAGCTAATTGAGTAAATCCTTTGATATGTTGAGAGAGCCCTCTCAAGCTGAAGAGGCTAATCCTCAGTTAAAAGTTGGTTTGAAATATTTACTCCAAGTTAACCATTGAAGCAGCTTATCGGGACTCAATTTGATGATAACAAAACCTTTTACAATGAAAGAAATACCCATGGAAGTAGTATCTGTATCTGGCAGAAAAGGTTGTTTGGGATATACCCATCTGGTCATATGAAAATTATGTCTTTGGAATCCATTTGATCTACGCTAGAATGTTTCTTGGTTGTTCACTCCTTTTGCTTCCAAGGCTTTCCTTGTGGTGGGTTTTTGCTGCAGCTCATGAGGATTTGAAGGGTTTCCCACATTTTTGTTCGCAGATTTGTGGGATTTAACGTTTTCTTTTAGGACAGTTTTCACAAATGTAATAGCTTTCTTATCCTCTACCTTCGAATTGTTGGATTCTCCTTCATATCCTATCCCAGCCTTTACAAGAGGATATCTTTGTGCATTTAATATCCTTTCCAATTATTCAACACCTTTTAACTGCTAAATGTGCATTATTAAATCAGATTGATCCTTTTCCAATTTCTTCTTCAAACTCACCACCCCTTCTTCAAATCTTCCACATTTCTGAATTTTCTCTCTTATTTTATGCAGCATAATGTCTTCTACTTTCCTTGATTCTTCTAGTTCAATTTTCAACTTAACAAAGTCTTCATAGTTTGGTTCTTCCTTTACATATTTTAGAAGGATTTCCTTTTGTTTTCTAGTATTGAGCTTGAGTCTATCAATTTCCTTTAGGGCTCTAACCAACTCCCCCTCAAGGTATACCTCACCTTCATCTTCAAATTCCAGGAGATCTTCCTCAAGCTCTTCCTTGGCCATCAAAATTAATTTTTATGTCCCTTATTCATTGTGGGATTCATCTGAACTCTCAGATACACTGTTGTCTTGTTTAGCATAAAATGTTTTTCTATTAAATCTATTCCCTTTCTGCCTATTGTTGAAACTTCTTTTCTCTTTCCCTTTCAACTGATTCTCTATTTTCTTCTGATGAAATTTTGAAGCATAGTGCCCCACTCTTCCACAATTAAATCACTTAAATGGAATTTTACCTTTGTACTTACCTGTGCCTCTATCCAATCTTCTGAAAAATTTGGCTTCTTCTTCATCAGAGCATGAGCATGTATCTTCCTTTTCTTCTATTCACTTTTTTGCCTTAAAGGCAGCCTCCCTCATGTTTGACTTCCCTTTAGGAAGTCTCATCTCATATGGTATTAGGTTCCCAAGTAATTGGTTTTTGGTTAAGGTTTCCTAGTATATTTTTTCTTCTATGGCAGAAACCTTAGGATTAAACCTATATGGTAGAGATCTCTGTTGGGTATGTGTTATATTCTTTCCACGACTAAGCACGCGTGGGGGGGGGTAAGAGGGGGGGAAATAGCCCCCCTTTGCGCTGGGCGCAAGGGGTTTGGGGCAGTGCCCTAGCGAAAATTTTTGGTCCTTAATTTCTGGTGGGTAGTCCTCGCCCATGGTTTTGTGCATGGTTTTTCACATGGTTTTGGGGTACGATGGTTTTCGGCCCCTGGTATTTGAGTAGATCCAGTCAAGGGAACTATGGTTATGTTCTAATCCAGGGTTAATGGATTAGGGTTCATGTATGCTTCAGCATATATATATATATATATATATATATATATATATATATATATATATATATATATGTGTGTGTGTGTGTGTGTGTGTGTGTGTGTGTGTTGTAACACTAAAATGAATATAATGAAAAATCAAGCTGTTCGTCCCGATTTGGGATCCAGGGGAAAATCTCTATGTTTATCTCTTTTACGTTTTATGCTCTCGCTATTGTTTATTTTCTATTATAATATTCCTGTGTAGAATATTTCTTTTCAGGGTTAAAACCTACAATCTCAATATTTTCTGGACTACAACACTTTCTTTAATTTCTTCTCCTAGTCCTATCATGATATTCACAGCTTCTGCAACTCTTAAGAAGAATGCATTTATATCTTCATCTTCATTCATTTTTAAGTTTTCAAACTAAGTTCTATGTGCTTGTAGTTTGGCCATCTTCACCTTTGTATCTCCCTCATGAATATTTTCTGATGTATCCTAGATTTCTTTGGCAGTCTTAGTGTGCATTATTTTGATAAATTCTGACTCACTTAGATAGCTCAAGAGTGCATTCATTGCTTTTGCATTAGCTATGAAATTTTGTTTGGCTTCTTCCTCAGTGTCAATTTCCTTTGGTGCATATTTTCTTCCACAGTAACCCAAACTTCTATTCCAAGAGACATCAAGTATGTCTTCATTCTTATTTTCTAGAAAGCATAGTTTGTGTCAGTACACAAAGGGGATTATGATCCGGATGTATGCAAGAATGCAACAGAATACACATATAACCATAAATACAAAGATGCAACAGAAATAACACTTCATTTCATTAATATCAAAGAACTAAAATTTGCTTACAAACATAATGGAAATAAACTAGCTAGGGTGCTGGTAGCGAATCTCTAAGAAGAGATGTGGTGGCTACAGACCTCTGAACTGTGTTACAATGAGGCTTGAGGGCCCATTTATTATTGAGAAACAATGGAGAACTCTAAACTTCCAAAAACCTAACCCTAGGAGATGAAGCGCCAAAACTATGGGCCCCGTTTGGGTAAATTGGTGTTTCGACTTCCTGGGGAAGTAACTTCGGCATACGATCTTTGTTTGAGGCATATGATACATCATTAGAAAGATCTATCTGAGAACTAAAACTATTGCAGCAAATATCAATTTCAGAAGAGTATCATATACATCAATTTTGGAATGGAATCATATTCGCCAGACAAACGATGCTCAAAAAACATCGTTTAGGGCCTCAAAACAGCTCCGGAAGTTCAGGACCCAAAAAACTACTAAAAATAGTAAGCTGTGCCGAAACTGAAAAAATGAAAGAGAAAATGGTAGGGCCCCAAGTGGAATAGGCAGGTGGCCACCAATATCCACCTGGATCATTCCTCCCCCCTTAGGAAGCAATGGTCCCCATTGCATTGAGTTCTCCATGAGATGAGGAAACTTCTACTGAACTTGGACCCTGGTGAACCACTTGCGTTGGTGCAGGAGTTGGCCAGCTTTGAAAACCTGATACATTTGGATCTTTCGTTGGCGAGTGTTTTTTATTTTCATGTCCATGATACAATCTGTGGTGGCATGTTCCATGCAGTCTGGGTTTAACTCTTTTGGTGTGAGTTCTTCTGCAATGTCAAAGGTTTCTAGTAGTGGTGGGAAGTAGGTATGAATGCGGTCTACATTGAATACTGGGTGCAGACCAAGGATGGTGGAATACTGAGCTCAAAGGAATTATTCCCTACAACCTTAGTGATGGTGTACGGCCCATATCGGAGTGGGCCACGCTTGCAATGGGGTCTAGTGAGGTGCTCCTTCTGCAAATGTAGCCACACTTTGTCGCCCACCTAGAAGTTATGTGGCACCCGATGCTGATCATTTTGTTGCTTGTACTTAGCATTGGCTCTATCCAATATGTCATGAACCTATTGGTGGATGTGTTGAATGTGCTTGATGAAGTTGTTCGCTTTGTCAACTTCAGACTGGACATGAGCCAAATCGGCCGGAGTAGTTGCAAATGGCATGACTACATCAATGAGACATAGTGGCTGGAATCCCAAGCCCACCTGAAAGGGGTTGTGGTCGGTTGAGCTGTGGAGAGCCCAGTTAAAATTGTGTTGTACATAGGGGAGGATCTCATCCCATGTGCATGGATGCTTTGAATTTTACATGCACAGAATGTGTACAATCATCCTGTTGACAACCTTTGTCTGGCCATCATTTTGGGGATGGAAATTTGTGGACTTGGTGAGCTTGGTGTCCAACATTGACCAGAGGCTGGACCAAAATGTGTTGAGGAACATGCTGTCATGATCTGAGATGATAGACTGTGGGATCCAAAGTGAACCCACACTCATTCAAAGAAGAGTTTAGCAGTGGATTCTATTGTGATATTCTTCTTGCAGGCCGCCATAATGGCCGTCTTCCAGA
Organism: Pinus albicaulis; assembly: GCA_034641835.2. Classification (NCBI taxonomy): domain Eukaryota; kingdom Viridiplantae; phylum Streptophyta; class Pinopsida; order Pinales; family Pinaceae; genus Pinus; species Pinus albicaulis. Next base: position 1,945,803,667 of record CM076578.1, read on the forward strand.
ATTTTTCGATGACCATGAAAACAAAGTCGTTTCCATGCCTAGTAGAAAGAAGGCCTAACATGTAATCCATGGAGATGGATTACCAAGGTCGACTAGGGGTAGGTAGCAGAGTATAGAGCCCTTGCTTCTTGATGGTCAGTTTGGCAATGGCTCAAGCAGTGCAGGATCAGATGTACTTCCCGAAATCCTATCGAAGGTTCGGCCAATAGAAATACTTCTACAATACTGCCACTGTTTTCTCGAACCCAAAATTCCCAGCGACTCGTCTATAGTGCACTTCCCATATCATCTTGGCACGCTCACTTGAAGGAACACAAATTTTTCCTAGGTGACATAACAGTGCATCTTGTAGGTGAAAATTTGGAACTTGTGTACCCCCCAAGAGTGCCTTGTATATGTGGCTAAATTCTGGATCACTCTTGTAGAGAAGCGGCCAATCAGAAGTCTCGTGCCCACAAGAGTTGAGAACTGTGATTATGGCCATGATCGGTGGTTGGTTGAGGCAGTCGGTGACTTTATTGGTGCTACCCTTCTTGTACTTGATGTTCAAATTAAATTGTTGCATATATGTGGACCACTTCTGATGGTGACTGTTCTACAACTTCCCTTGTGTCTGTACGAACTACAGGGGTTGGTGGTCTGTGTGGATGATTGTTTCCTTCCCTAAAATGTAATGCTTCCATTGTCGACAATCCTGCACAATGGAATACATTTCTTTTTCATAAGTGGGATACTTGCAAATTGTGTCAGAAAATTTCTCACTATGATATGCCACTGGATGCCCCTGTTGAGTAAGAACTACCCCAATAGCATAGTCAGCGGCATCTGTCTTGATCTCAAATGGTTGTTGCAAGTCTGGTAATGTGAGCACTGTGGCAGAATAGAGGTGATTTTTCAATTCTATGAATGCCTTTTGTTGAGATTCAGACCAAAATAATTTTTCTTTCGCTCATCCCTTGGTGATTTGACTCAAGGGCCAAGTGATATGAGATAATCCCAACACTAACCTATGGTAGAAATTAGCAAGACCCAGAAATCTGCGAAGCTCTGTTAGAGTGGTTGGGGCTGGCCAGTCCTGAATGACTTGGATCTTGGCTGGATCCATATGCACCCCCCATTCATAAACAATGTATCCCAGATATTGAACTGGCATCATGCCAAAAGTGCACTTCTCCAAATTGGCACACAACTTGTGTTGCCATAGTGTTTGGAGGACTTCTCAGATGTGGTGGAGGTGCTCTTCCCAAGTCTGGCTGAAGATCATAATGTCATCCAAGTACACCACTACAACTGAGTTGTTGAATGGATGCAATATTTCATCCATCAACCTCATTAAGGTTGTAGGAGCATTCGTCAACCTGAAAGGCATGACGAGCCCATCGAAAAGGCCCTCCTTGACTTTGAAGGTAGTCTTCCACACATCAAAGGGTTCGATTGGTACCTAGTGATACCGAGACTTAAAGTTGATCTTGCTGAAATATTTTTCCCCTTTGAGTTGGTCCAGAAGGTCATCAATCCATGGGATCAAGTACCTATTCCAGATAGTGATCTTGTTCAGCACCCAGTAGTCAATACAGAGTCTCCAAGTCCCATCCTTCTTCTGTAGCAACACGATCGGGCTCCCACAGGGTGATGAACTTAGCTGGATGTGACCTTTCTATAGCAGCTACTAAATCTGCCTCTTGATTTAATCATTCTCCAGAACAGAGCACCTATAGATCAGTCCATTGGATAGCGATGCACTTGGGATCAGGTCAATGGGGTGCTTGACCTAACAGTGTAGAGGAACCTCTGTGGGTGAAGTGAAGATGTCCCCATACTCCTCCACAACCTTGTCCATTTGTTTTTGTCGTGCAGAGGAGCCATGTCTGGAGGTCGTGGCCACAATCTTCTTCTTGCCCTAGGGGCAGATCACCAGGAAAACAAATTTCCTCATTTGGGAAATGAGCTTACTACATTGTTTTGCAGTAACCAAAGAGATAGTGGGAGGCGGTGGTACCTCTAGTATCCTATACAACTTATTTCCCAAAGTAACAATAACAACGCAAGGCCAGGACTCATACACAGCATGTCGCTTCCACAAGTATGGTTGACCTAATAATACATCTGAAACATCAATAGGAGAAATGTCACACAATATCTCATTTGTGAAGGGCTTGATGTTATAGGGAAGGCGACACTGCTGGCTAACGCAGAGATCCCGTCCTTGGTGAAGCCACCCGATGGTGTATGGTTGTGGGTGCGTTGTGGTCGGCAAGCCCAAACACTTCACGACATCTACTAAAATGAGGTTCTTTTGGCTCCCATGGACAACAATGAACTATAGTGGGGAACCCTTTACCCACATCTGGGAGTGGAAGAGATGCTCTGCCTCCTCTAGATCTTCTGGTTCCTCCTTCTGGATCTTCGTAGTGGCAATAGTGGCTTTGGAATCCACATCAATAATTTGCTTCCCTTTGTCATTCCCCTTGTTAAGTTCTGATTCAGAATCAGAACATGCATTTGATTCAGAAGCCCTCATCTCAGCCACCAGCATCTGCTTGGCCTAACACTCACTTGTGTTGTGAGTGGAGCTCTTGTGGAACTCACATCACTTTCCCATGTCAACTTCACGGTGTTTCTCTTTTCTTGTGGATTTGGAAAGTTGTCTTAGGCTGCCATGCCTTGGATTTGTCCTTTTTCTTTAGGTTTGGGGGCACCGTTCCCTTGCTTTTGATTCGCAGATCCAAAGTCTCGCTTCTTCTGTTTGAATTTCTGCTCAATCTTGGTAGCATACTGGTTTTTCATAGCAAGTAAGGAGATGTCAAGGAACTATGTTTCCTCCTGAATGTATCTGTGTAGAAAATCACGATACTTTAGCACCAAATGTTTCTCTAAATCTTTGATACCCAACTTTGTGCATAGGGTATGGAACAGATTCATCAGCTCATGCACATCGTGATCCCTTTGTTGCCGTAGCGTGGTCCATTGTATGTACTTGTCCTCATAACTCCCCACAGGATAGTATTGTTCCTTGATGGCATCTCAAAAATAATTCCAAGTGGGTACGACTGAGAAAAAAGAGGGTTATGTCTCATCCTTTTTCTCACAGTAGGTTTCCCACCAGTCCTTGACATGGGGGGTAGCTTTGAGGAGTGAAAAAATAATCTTCTACCGGTCAGAAAAGTCATGAACCGAGAAATATCCTTCTAATAGATTCCACCATCTATCTACGGCATCTTCATCTATTTGAATCTTAGATATGGTAATTTCAAAGTTTACTTGTACCTTAAAGGGAGTCATGCCTCCAAAGTGACTACTGGATGTAGATGTGTCGCCGGTGGGCAGTCGTTGAAGGATCTGGGCAAAGTTATCCATCATCGCTTTCCTTTGTTTTTCAAGGGCCTCCTCGAGCAATATTTTGATAGGATATACTACTCCCTCATCTTTCTTTTCATCCCCCATGGGCATCCGTCAGGGTTTGCAAGGCTGATCTTGCAAAGGTTCCACCAGATCGAGCCCTAATTCCTTATACCCCGACCTTGTTGGGGACATGCAAAGAAGGATCGAGAAAAATCAGATCACTCTGATACCACTGATCTAGATTTATGCAGGAACGCAAAAGAATACACGTATAACCATAAATAAAAAGATTCAGCAGAAATAACACTTCATTTCATTAATATCAAAGAACTGAAATTTTCTTACAGACGGAATGGAAATAAACTAGCTAGGGTGCTGGTAGCAAATCTCTGAGAAGAGATGTGAAGGCTACAGGCCTCTGAACTATGTTACAATGAGGCTCAAGGGCCTATTTATTATTGAGAAACAATGGAGAACTCTAAACGTCCAAAAACCTAACCCTAGGAGATGAAGCGCCAAAACTATGGGCCCCATTTGGGTAAATTGATGTTTCAACTTCCCAGGGACGTAACTTTGGCATACGATCTCCATTTGATGCATATGATACATCGTTATATATATCTATCTGAGAAATACAAAAATCGTCGCAAATACCAATTCTAGAATGAGATCATATCTGTCGGACAAACGATGCCCAGAAAACGTCATTTAGGGCCTCAAAACGGCTCTAGAAGTGCAGGACCCAAAAAAATACTAAAAATAGTAAGTTGTGCCAAAACTGAAAAAATAAAAGAGAAAATGGTGGGGCCCATAGCAGGTGGCCACCAATATACACCTAGATTAGCTTCATTTGTAGAGCATCTTTCTAAGCTAGCCATTTTGGGGACTAAGGAACTCCTTCCAGTGGTTAAATTGTTTCAGAAGAACTCGGCTCTAATACCAATTGATGAGCCCTTAGCTAAATTGAGAGGGGGGTGCAAATCAGTTTAGTACATTCATGGAAATTAAAACTCTTTTCTTTATACCCATTAAATACTTCATTTTATGAGAAACATAATACATAATGAATCATTAAACTGAATGGGTGGATAGTAAGGAATTAAGAAGATTAAAACATCACATCAACACATACTCATCAAGCACATAGACAACAGATATAAGTGGAAACGCAGAAGGGAGAAAGCCACATTTTATTATTGTTTTGATGCAAAGGCAAGCTCCAACTCCCTCTCACAACTAATTTTCTATAGGCTCCAATCTACAAGAGGCTACTACCTCAAATTCTGCAAGCTACAACTTGTAAGGAAGCTCCAAATCCTAAATATTTTCTGCAAGCTACAACCTACAGGAGGCTCCTACCTCACCTAGCTCCAACTAGAAATTTATCAAGCTACAACTTGAAAGTAGACTACAATCCCCTCACTCAACATGAAAATCATATGTTAATTTACCTGTATATCAGCTAGGTTATCCTCCTTCTTCACTCCCACCTTTTCTACCTTCATTTTTGCTTCATATCAACTCTTGATGTGCACAACATCTCTATCAGCTCTCTCTAATTCTATTGGGTGTGGAGCTTGATTATCTTGTTTATTTTGTATCACAGCTTTGGACCCCTATACATTAATGGGGCGGCAATGCCGCCCATAATTAAACGTTTCCTGGGGGGTCTAGGGGGGCCGGCAGTGACTTTAAGGAGCCCCCCCCCCCTTGGTGAGGGGTTTCGGGGGAAGCGCCCCCGAAGCTAAGAACATATGTAAAATTGCATTGTAAAAGTGTAGTAATTTCTAGTAAATCTGGGCCGTTCATTAGGCAGATGATCTGATGGTAGAAGTTATGTTTAGTTTGTGGTTTTTTTTGCTGTAGAAGGCAACCTATCGCATGTATGAGGGCATTATATTGCATATTTGTATTGTATGTGTATTCTCAGATTGAGAAATGGATAGTGAGATTGTGAGAGAGAACAGAGGATATTACAATGGATTTGTTGTAGGTTGTGTCTCTTCATTTTGTTGGATAATAGAAAGGAAGGACTGGCTATTTAGGGTGGACGTAGCCCAAACTGGGTGAACCACGTATATCTATGTCTCTCGGTTTTATGTGTTTTGTGCGCTTGTGTTTTCTGCATATTTTATGTGTTGCATTGCTCTATAATATATAATTTTATAACAATTGGTATCAGAGCCGAAGATCTATTTGGCTGATAAACTTGCAGGAAAGAAGGGTTCCTGGTTCGAGTGGAAGCAATGGCGGAAGATGGTAAGTTTAGGGTCGAGAAATTTAACGGCCAAAACTTCCTGCTGTGGAAGATGTAGATGGAAGATTATTTGTATTGGAAAGATGTATACCTACCATTGAGCGGAAAAATAAATAATTTGACGGCTATGACAGATGCAGAATGGGAGATTCTCGATAGAAAGGCACTCGGAACAGTACGGTTATGCCTTGCGGCATTGGTAGACTTCAATATTTTGAAGGAAACAACAACAAAGGGTTTGATTAAGGCATTGGTGAAATATATGAAAAACCTTTGGCCTCAAACAAGCTATTTCTTATGAAACATTTATTTAATATGAATATGTCGGAAGGTGGATCTGTTTTAGACCATTGAAATGATTTTAATACAGTTACCAGTTAGTTAAGTTCTGTAGGGGTAAACTTTGATGATGAAGTTAGGGATCTTTTGTTTTTGTGCTCATCTCCGGAAAGCTAGAATGGTTTAGTTATGGCCATTAGTAACTCTATCTCCGGATCTAGTACTTTAAAGTTTGATGATGTTGTCAGTGCTATCCTTAGCAAGGAAATGTGACGGAAAAGCTCCGGTGAGACATCAGGTAATGCTTTGAGTGCAGAGTCTAGGGGAAGAAGAATGGAAAGAGGAAAGAGCTTAGGATATCACAGTAAATCAAGGAAAGTCATATCCAAATCCAGATCAGGGATACTGTGCTGGAAATGTGGAAAGAAAGGACACCTAAAGAAAGACTATAGATTTTGGAAGGGAAAAGAAGGAGATGCACAACAAGAAAACAATCATGAAGCAAATGTGACAGGTGATGTGTTACAAGATGCTTTGATTCTTTCTTTCGAAAATGTTACTGATTCCTAGGTGGTACATTCAGGGGCTTCATTCCATGCCACACCTGATAAGAAATATTTTCATGACTATGTTCAAGGAGATTTTGGACAAGTCCGTTTGGGTGATGATAAACCTTGTAAAATTGTTGGAATGGGTAAGCTTCTTGTAAAACAATAGAATGGAAATCAATGGATATTAAAGGAGGTAAGGCATGTTCCAGATCTGAAGAAAAATCTGATTTCAACAGGGTAGTTAGGCAGTGAAGGTTGTGTGACAACTTTCACAGATAAAACTTGGAAGGTCACCAAAGGATCCCTGGTAATATCAAAAGGCAAAAAGGTTGGTACATTGTATTTATGCAATGGTATTTCTAACTCTGTTAATGCTTTAACTTCCAAAGGAGTGGATGCAACATTATGGCATCATAGGCTCAGACACATGAGTGAGAACGGGATGAAGATTCTTCACTCAAGAATTTTTTTCCGAGTTTGAAGAATGTTGATTTGGATTTCTGTGAGAATTGCATTTATGGAAAATAGAAGAGAGTCCAATTTCTCAGAGTTGGGAAAGAAAATAAGAGCGAAAAATTAGAGCTTGTGCATACATATGTATGGGGACCTGCTAAGGTATTATCTCTCGGTGCCTCTCATTATTATGTTACTTTTATTGATGATGCAGATAGAAAAACTTTGATTTATTGTATTAAGAATAAATCTGATGTATTTGATACTTTCAAGAAATGGAAAGCTTTGGTTGAGATTGAGACAGGAAAGAAGTTGAAGTGTCTCAGATTAGACAATGAAGGTGAATATTGCAGCAAAGAGTTTGACAGGTACTGTTGAGAGCATGGAATTCGCAAAGCAAAGACAGTTCCAAGAACACCACAAGAAAATGATGTATCAGAAAGGATGAACAAAAAAATCATGGAGTGTGCAAGATGCATGAGATTGCATGCAAGATTGCCTTTACAATTTTGGGCAGATGTTGTAGATACTGTTGTTTATCTAATAAACAGAGGCCTTCAATTTCCTTGAATGGTGGTATTCTAGAGGAAGCATGGACAGGTAAAAAGGTAAACTACTCTTTTTTAAAGACTTTTGGTTGTGAGGCCTTTGTCCATATTAATAAAGAAAATAGAACAAAGCTTGAGGCAAAATCAAAGAAATTTACCTTTATTGGATTTAGTGTTAATGATTTTGGTTATCTCTTATATGATTATGAAAATCACAAAATCATTAGGATCGGAGATGTAATATTCAATGAAAAGGTCTTGTATAAGAATCAGTTGCAGGAAAAGAAACAGGAAAAAGAAAAGAAAGAATACACAGTTCTTGATGAGATCACTGAAAAATTAAAGGTGTCTAAAAATAATAATAATCAACAGCCACAACAACAGCAACCACCACAATAGCAACATGCACCTCAAACACTTGAAAGTGTTGTTAGAAGATCTACCAGGATAAGTAGACCCCCTGAATGATACTCTCCTTCATTATATTATTTATTATTGACTGATTCTGGTGAACCTAAATGTTATGAAGAAGCAATGCAGGTTGAAACCAGGAAGAAGTGTAAGCCATCCATGGAAGAAGAGATGGACTTCTTAATGCATAACCAGACTTGGGACTTAGTCAGGTTTCCTGCAGGTAAAACTACATTGCAAAATAAATGGGTTTACAAGCTGAAGGAAGAAGATGGAGGAAAACATAGGTACAAAGCTAGACTTGTGGTGAAGGGGTTTGCACAAAATAAAGGTATTGATTTTGATGAAATATTTTCTCCTATTGTTAAGATGACTTCAATCAGAACTATTTTAAGTCTTGTAGTAGCGGAAGATTTACATCTTGAATAGTTAGATGTAAAGACAACTTTTCTCTGTGGATATTTGGAGGAAGAGATATATATGGAACAACTAGAAGGATATGAGGTCAAAGGGAAAGAAAAATTATAGTTCAGGTTAAATAAGAGTTTGTATGGCTTAAAACAGGCTCCAAGGCAGTGGTATCTAAAATTTGACAAGTTTATGTTTGAACAAGGTTATACTAGATGTCACTCTGATCATTGTGTTTATCTGAAAAATAAAAATGATGGAAGCTATATTATATTGTTATTGTATGTAGATGACATGCTTGTTGCAGGGTCTAACATGCAAGAAATAAATGTGCTCAAAAGAAAATTGGAAAATTCATTTTCAATGAAGTATTTGGGAGCTGAAAAACAAATCCTTGGTATGAGAATAACTAGAGACAAGAAAAATCGCAAATTAACACTGTCTCAAAATGAGTACATACAAAAGGTGTTGAAAAGATTTAATATGCAGAATGAAAAACCAGTTAGTACACCTTTTGCTAGCCATTTCAAACTTAGTAAGGAGATGTGTCCCAAGACCTAAGAAGAAATGGACTATATGTCTAAAGTTCCATATGCATCAGCAGTTGGAAGCTTAATGTATGTAATGGTCTGCACAAGGCCTGATATTGCATATGCAGTGGGAGTTGTAAAAAGGTACATGAAAAATCCAGTAAAAGAACATTGGATGGAAGTAAAATGGATTCTCAGATATTTGAGAGGTACCACAGATCAAGCATTATGCTTTGATGGTTCAAACATTGCTCTACAGGGATATGTGGATGCAGATATGGCAAGTGACAAAGATAACAGGAGGAGCACTACAGGGTATGTATTTATAGTAGGTGGAACAACTATTAGTTGTGTTTCAAAAATCGAAAGTGTTGTTTCACTTTCAACAACAGAAGCAGAGTATGTTGCTGCTACAGAGGCTAGTAAAGAAATGATTTGGTTAAAAAATCTTTTGGTAAAAATCACATCCAAATAAATTTGGTCGATGTGTTTCGAACCAGCCAGTGTGGTTCATCATCGGGACTTGATGAAAAATCTGATTAGGAAACCTAATTAAATAGATACGAAAGGCTCCAACTAGCCATTGTAAAATAACGGCTAGTATGACTCAATCTCGGTCAAAAAATCCAAAAAATCAAAAAAATATATATAATAATAAATTTTTAATGATTAAAGCTTATAATTTGAATATTATTTATTTTTAATTTTTATACAATAAGAATTATTCTATATATTCTAGAAGAATAAATAAATATTTACTATTATATATATATATAGATATATATATATATATATATATATATATATATATATATATATATATATATATATATATATATATATATATATATATATATAATTTATTTCTAAACGCGTCGACCAAATTTATTTGGATGTGATTTTTACCGAAAGATTTTTTATCACAATTTATGGATCACAGAAGCAATATTTCTAAAAATGATTTGGTTACAAAGGTTTATGGATGAATTGGGTAAGAAGCATGATATGGGCACGTTATACAATGATAGACAAAGTGCCATTCATCTTGCAAAGAACTCAGCATTTCATTCTAGGACTAAACACATACATCTCAAGTACCATTTCATACGGTCAGTATTGGAAGATGGATAGATGAAGCTGGAAAAGATACACACTAGCTAGAATCCTGCAGATATGCTAACAAAAGTTGTAACCAGGGAGAAACTGAGAATATGCTTAGTTTCAATTGGTATTCAAGAATGACGATGAAGATTAGAAACAACTAGGTCCAAAGAGGAGCAATTGTTCAGCAAATGAAGCAGTGGTGGAGTTACTACAATTAATCTTCAAGTGGGAGATTGTTGGGTGTGGAGCCTGATTATATTGTTTATTTTGTATCACAGCGTTGGACCCTTGTACCTTAATGGGGTGGCAATGCTACCCATAATTAAACATTGCCTGGGGGGTCCAGGGGGAGGCTGCGACTTTATGTAGCGCCCCCCCCCCTAGCGAGGGGTTTGGGGGGCAGTGCCCCCGAAGCTATGAACAAATGTAAAATTGCCTTGTAAAAGTATAGTAATTTCTAGTCAATCTGGGTCGTTCATTAGGCGGATGATCTGACGATAGAAGTTATGTTTAGTTTAGGAATTTTTTTTTTTCCCTAGAAGGCAACCCCTCGCATGTATGAGGGAATTGTATTGCGGCTGTGTATTGTATGTGTATTCTCAGAAAGAGAAACAGATAGTGAGACTGTGAGAGAGAACAGAGGATATTACAGCTAATCTGCTGTAGGTTGTGTCTCTTCATTTTGCTGGATAATAGAAAGGAAGGACTGGCTGTTTGGGGTGGACATAGCCCAAACTGGGTGAACCACGTATATCTGTGTCTCTATGGTTTTATGTGTTTTGTGTGCTTGTGTTTTCCGCATATTTCATGTGTTTCATTTCTCTGTAATATAAAATTTTCTAACAGATTCTTCTGCTATCTCTTACCTCACTGATATATTTTAGATATATAACATATTTTAGATATATAACTACATGATTGTTTGCATTCTATAGGGAATTCGAAGTGAACAGGCTTGATCCTATGTCTTCCACCCATTCAATCCCTTACACTTCAGTTCAGTTTATTACATCAGAAATAATCATTACATCACTCATTGGAGTTTTGTCTATGCCTACGAAGACTTTCCTTTGCATCACAAACAATATTAAATAATCAATGAATTTACATTTACACATAAACCAATTATTTCAATCAACCCTTTTAGCTTTGGCTTTGCTTTGCATTTGTATTTTATGCTTGTTGTACCTTGTCTTTTATGTTACTGTTGCTGTATTCTAACTGTGCTTCATAACCACCTTTTTTCCTGACTCGACCTATCTGCATTCCTTCTCTTGCCCGCAGCGTTCAACCTTCTACTTTTCTCAACACCTGACTCTTCCCAGAGGTCCTTTTGAGCCCAAATTGACCCATGGTGCATGTATTCTTATTACCGCGACGTTCAAATTTTTCCTTTTCTCTTTTTTCTGTGTCAGGTCACTTACTCGAGTCTCCTTTAACCGCGTTCAAACATTTTTCCACTTAAACATGTGTAAGGCTGGACTTGAAATATATTATATTTTCTTTGAAGAATGCATCGCGTCCAATTTCCATCACATTTCAGCATTCAGGAATTCTCTGTTATAAGGCTCCTTTTCTCTCTTATGCGATTTAACAAAGGAAAACCTCATACTTTCGGACTTCAAATATGTTAAATGGTAGTTCTAAGCTGCATCGTGTCTGGTCCCTTTATCACACTTTGAATTTCGGCGATTCAACATGGTTCATGGGTGATATCTGTTCTAAGCTTGCAATGTGTGATATGTGATGGGTCCCACAACTGGACTTTAAATCCTTTATATTTTATCTTTAAAGCATATCGCATTCAAATCCTTGTCGCTCTTTGCATTTCAGCATATCAACGTGATACATAAGCACTATCCCTTCTGAGCTTTGCAACTTGAGATATGCGATAAAGGGTTTGAGTCCATGTCAAGGTGCCACATCAACTACCATGTCATCCTGCCACGTCATCTCCCGCACTTTTCATTTCCCAATTTATGTGTCTTTGTTGTTTTTTGATACTCCTTCCGTTGTGATTTGTGATATCTGATGAGGCCTTATGTTGCGATTGTGATTTTCGATATCTCCGCCGACCACTATTCTGAACGTGTTATTTAAGAAATTTACTCAACTCTACCAGTAGAACTACACGCGCTTCACGTGCCTTCATGCACTATTCTGAACACAAACTAGCTTGACTATACCCGCGCGTTCACAACTTTCTCCACTAGTTGAACACATTCATTACTTATCTTAACATGTTCACGACTCTCCCCACTCATGCATGACTCTACCCAAACTTGCTGCCTTTTCTTCCTTTTCTCCTTGATAAAGCTTCTAGTGTTGCTCCTTGCCTTTTTACTACTCCTCTCTACTCATTTTCCTTAATGATAATTCTAGTGTTGATCCATGCCTCTTTGTTGCTCCTCTATCTTGCTCCTTTGCCTTTAATGCTGCTCCTTTGGCACTTTTCTTCTCCTCTTCCTATTTTCTTCTCCTCCACTATAATTTTTCCTTCTTTTCCTTATAGCTCCTTTATACTCTATCTGATCCTGATCTGCTCCTTTGTCCTTAATGATGATTATGGTGCTTCTCTTTCTACTCCCTTGCCATCAATGATAATATTTCCAACATATTTTTGGTAGCTACTTATTTATTTTCCAACTTTTCTTCCTTCTCTACCAACTCTATTTGCAATTGAACCATCATCTAAGTGATATTTTTCTCCCACTAAGTATCCATCTAGATGTCTTTCTCAATTGCACAAGTTGCGCTTTGTATTTACTCCATTCATCCATGATAGTTGTGAAGGATTATTAACATTCATCAAATATATTATTTAAAAATTTGGTTAATACTCAAGGTTCTTCTCCATATTTTCCATCCTTCTGTCATACATCCAAATCTTCTCGTTCAATTTCTTGTTCTCTTCTTAAAATCGAAAATTGATGGCCTAGAAGTCTTTCATCCTTTCTTTGTTTTTTTACACGCATGAGTCTAAGTTAAGGATTTAATTTCTTTGATACCTTATGATCCATATCTGGTCTTGGAATGATATCCTAATCACTTTTCCAACATATATATCTTGAAAAATTAAAATATGATCTTTGCTTCTTTGTCTTTAAATGTAGAGATATTTGACCTCTAAATGGCTATGAGGCCTTTGTTCTCAGATTGTGTAGCCTGCACACAACAATGATCTAACAATTCTTATCATAAACAATATCTTGAGTCGGTTTCTCTAGTTTTGATAGTAGGGAGACACATAAGGATTTTTTATGCTTCATTTCTTCAAGGCTTGAGTTCATTATGTTTGCAATGTCGTGTGCAAACTTTTGTGCTCTTTGTTCTCTAGAAGTCATGTGAGGATCGATTTGATTCTATTTGTAAGGCCAGGCCAATTACATCAAGTGGGAAAATAAATAAATCTTGTCAAAGCTAATACAAAACAATATCTAGACTGTAATATGGCAATCAACAAACCCATTGTTTCTCTGTTATAATGCAATTTCTTGAAAACACTAAAATATTACTTTAGATGGACTATCAGACAAATATGGTACATTTTTTATTTCTTACAATTAGATGACAAAATCATAATGGGTACTCTCATCCACCAAAATGCTTGTCTCTAGGGTTTCTTGAGTGAAGGAAAGGTAATGGAAAGATGGATGTGTTCTAGTTCTAAAGTGTAGCTGTTAACTCTCTCTCTCTATGTGTGTGTGTGTGTGTGTGTGTGTGTTTCCAATCATCCATGCACAATAATTAGGAACCATACAAACATGTATATTACCCCACCAATGTCAAAGCACAACCAGTGTAATTGTTGTCATTTATTTCCAAATTTTAAGTGGATCATTTATGGGATTACACTTCCTTCACAATTATTTTCACTATAGATGGAAATTAAATGTAAATCGATCACTTTTAACATTGTTAATTATTTCTCATATAGTTAATTCCATTGTATTTATCATTTTTCAGGTTGTCAATTATTTCTCATGTAGTTAATTCCATTGTAATAGATGGGCTAGTCAACTTGTTTTCCATAGATAGTGATTACCAAAATATCACATTCTCAAGGTATAGTCCTTCAATAATAAAGAGGTAACTTTGAAGAGTATGTTTCCAACTCAAAAAATTGAATTCCATCCCATCAATCATATTACGTAAGAAAAAATAGGGGCACTAGAAATGGTTTTGTCAGGGAGATGTCCCTTTCCCTAAGGAAATATCCCAGTTATTTTTGGAAAGAGAGAATTAATGTTGCTCGAGATTAATTGAACAAATTAATTCCTAGTTATGAATTAATTTAATAGCATAAATGTTGAATGAGACCTCAACCAAATGTAAAACCACATAGTAAGAGGTACAACCCATTCAATAATGCATATGACCTCTTGGAGAGGGCATATAGTCTTAGGAACCATTTAATTCAATGGAAAAGGATAAAGGAATGTGTAGGAAGGGGAAACAACCTTAGATAAGAAAACATTTAGCACCAAAGAATTCCAATGGTCTCAAAAGAATGAGGCTATGTTATTCTTTTGAATTATATTTCCATTATTCATATGCAATATTATAAAATACACTTGGAAATTACAACATCTAGATTCTAATAGCCATTGTTCTCAATTCAACATAGAATGGATGATCTAAGCATGTTATATACTGCAATTAATCAATCAAATGAAAGTGATGAACCTTCAGTAGAGGTTTAACAATAACATGAGAATTACATGGATATAAGAAATATTTATTAAACCTAGTGCATAAAACCCTCAATTTGAGTAAGCAATAAATTGACTGAAAGATGGCACTCATTATGACTCTTGTGATTGGCATTGAATTAAATCACATAATACTGTTGGACAACCATTACTTTCTAACAAGAACAAGTTGCATAGGTTATGCATTAAAATACTCAATTAATTCAATGCAATAGTGAATCAATCAAACCACTAGGAATAAAAAATGCACAAGTAACATGAATTATAGACATAATAGCCAAAACAAATGATAAAACATATTAATTTATGCCTTGAAAAATTAAATTGGAAAACCAATTTCAATGATTTCTTGGTTCTCATTTCAATAATCTCTAGTTACAATGTAGTGCATGGTTCTTCATGCATCCTCACCTCTTCTGGCTAGCAAGAAGTTGTTTACCAAACTAATTACAAAAATATTTAGGAGAGTTGGGGCAAGGGGAAGGCCAAGAGAGTGAACTTTTGGTTTCCATCCTTTTCTCTCTTTCTTTCATATATATCTATATATATATATATATATATATATATATATATATATTTAATTATTTATTTGATTTTTCATCTCTCATCTCATATACTTTTCTTTTTCTTTTAATAGTGAAATGTCCCTTATGTTTTTTAAGAGGCATCATGCTTCAGAAACTTCTCCATCAGTGCAATAATCAGTGCGTAGCCTTGAATAAATTTCTTGTAATAACCAATATGCCCTTGAATTGAGTGCAACTGCTTCACATTCGTTGGAGCCTCCAGGTTAAAAATAATAGAAACCTTAACTGGATCGACCATCAATTCCTATTGACAAACAATATGACCCAGCAAAATCCCAAAAGCAACATAGAATATACACTTCTTCATGTTTAGCAATATCTGATGCTTCCAACAAATATCCAACATCTAACGCAGACTTGAAACATGCTTCTTCAATAAGCCAAATATAGTCCAATCATGTAATATTCCAAATGGGAAAAATAGGCTCACTAGGGAATATCTTAAGATATTCCACTATGGAATCACAGAAATATGGAAGCACACCAATAGATCTAAATTAGAGATATACTAGTAGGGAATTTACTGGTTATATCACCTCTAAAGAGAGGGTGAAAACCATAGGCTTCCTGGCCTGTTCCAGACTTTGTATATAGAAGATTGGTGAAACACAGAAAGAGTGGGAATGACAAACTCCTCTAATATTTTTCTACCCTTGGGAACATTAGATCTATAGATCTAAATAATGGATCCAAAGATAAGCAAAAACTAAACAAGTGAGAAGCGGGAAATTCCACTCTTAGGAAAATCTGCAATAGGCTCAAGGAGGACGTTGTATAAGCAAGCCAGTGTAAAAATAATGCAAACCATGGCTGGTTTCCCTTATTTTAGGCTATGTGGGACCTCCGTGCAGATTTTTAGCAAAAATAATGAGTTTATAGGGCTTAAACAGATCTCCCACAATCAACACTAGCTGAAAATCAGCTAAAGGAGAGGGCTGAGTTAATAGAGAAACCCTCCTTCTGGAATTGCGCAGTTTCTGCTAGAAATCACTGGAAATTAGCCATTAAACTCATATTAAAGTATGATAGCAATAAATCAGATCCATAATGAATTTCCTTTGTAGAAGCATTGAATTTACATGAAGCAAGAGCAAGAATCCTTCAGAAATTATAGCAATAACACATGGAAAAGCTGCAAAAAGACTTGACATCGTTTTATATGAGGAGCTTCAGCTACTATAGGTTAAAACTCAGATCTAAAACTGGTATATGACTAAAACATCAGATCCATACCAGATCTAGAAACTACTCAGCCTTCTTAACAAGATCCCCTTGGGGTTTTATCAACATATTGCATAACAAAGTGTAGATCTAGATTTTAATACACTGAACTGCAGAAAACTTCAGAGATTTCTGAAGATGGATTTCATTACATTATATATCAGATCTCAACATGAATAGAACAACAAGATAATTTAAAAATCTTCAAAGTGAGAGGCAAGCCTCAATCACCAGAAATCTAGTACAATGAGTGATCTAGGTAGCAGTGAAACATGTACATGAAAATAACGCAGTTCATGGAAGGGACTGTGCAGTAGCTAGAATGAACAGATACAACAGATAAAAATTAAAGATCTGAAATCAAAATGAGAGTGATATCCTCTTCCGGGTGGTCACAAGACACCCTCCCTGAGAGAAATCTCCTCTAAACAACTAGATCTTGGAGATCTAGTTCACCCACTTGCTGCAACTCACAAGCAGCTACAAAACCCTCAACAGGACCAGTGATGCTATAGAGATGAAGCTTGGCCTCAATTTCGGATAGTGGAGAGATGCATCATAATCTCCTCCAAAGAGCTACTCCATGTAATGAGAGAGGATTCCTAAACAAGAACTCCTCTTCCCTTAGGCTAAATAGCCAAGAGACTAGAGTTGCTGCAGCAACTTCTCAAATTCTTCAACAACCTTTACTTGCTTCCTCTCCTTCTTTTTATAACATGAGGGCTTGACAAAACCCTAAACCACCTTATTTAACTTATCCTCTTTCACACATGATATCCTCTTCTAGAAGCACGTTGTGCTTGATAGATAAGATTCCCTCCAAATTGCGTTGTAGGTGGGGCCAAGGTTGACCCATTCAAATGAATTTCCCCTTTTCACACTTAGGGGTGTTTAATATAATAGCCCAGATTTACCCCCTTTCACATTGGGCATGTGTTTATTCTCAACTTAGGAGTTTAATAAACCCCTTTCACATACTTTTATTCATGAATAAAAAAAATTGAAAATAAAATTCAATATTCCCATGCGCTGCAAAAATTGGGAATATTACAGTCTCCCCCTGAAAAATGTTGCTTGCCCTCAAGAAATTCTTATTGTAGATGCAAGCCATCTATTACCTCCAAATTGAATCCACACAAGGAAGGCTTCCTCCATTTGCTGCAACAGGTTAGGTATGTTTGGTTCCAAATTTGTCTTCTCCCAATGCATGAGATGACTTCCAACTGTGAGGTTAGAGGTCCTCTACTTACCATGAAGTACAAGATGACAGATACATGATGTCCAACATCATCACAAACACATGAGAGATATAAAGTAAGGCAACTCCTCCCATAAAGGAACAACTTCATCACTCAGAACATTCCTCCATCCTATGTTTGTGAACTTGAATAAGCATTGCTATGCCTCCATTCTTAGCCCTGATGGCCTTGTTGGATCAAAAATCCATCATTTCAGTGTTATGCAAAGAATAAGGAAAGGAGTAATATGGGTAAAAAAAATATGTAAAACCATATTCTCCCAAAATCAACCACCTGAGCAAGGCCCTTTGCTACCATCCACCATCTCCTCCATGTAAGATGGACAAGCCATGGTTCCCAAAAGATGATGTGCATGCCTTTCTTTGCTGCAATTGATCTTTGATACATAAGGCATGAATCAGAAATTATGAGCCATGGGGTGGTCACCATACTCATTCAAAGAATCAAAGCAACAAGTGACCTTGCTGCCCTCTTTCCTCCTCATGTGCATCATGAAACCAAACCATGCTAATGGACATATGATGTGTCACATCGGCCCAATACAAAGCACCATCATCAATGCACATCTTGACATAGTCATGCCAAATTTTTCACCATGCAAAACACACAGACATAGGAGATGTCATGTGGTGGCCATACCTTCTCAAGTGAAACAAACTTGCACATGCCTTCTCTTGCTGCAACATAACATTGCAATCCAAGGCATGATTCAGAAAATAATGAGCTATTGGGTAGCAACCACACTCACCCAAAAGCATCCATAGCAACAAGGACTTTGCAACCTTCTTGCCTCATCGACATGTAGATCTTGGAGCAACAACACAATGATGAACATGTAGAATGCCTCATCAACAAAGTACAAGCAAGATCCTCATACCACATCATGTGGGATTCATTCCTCCTCCCAAGCCAAAGTTCATGCATGAAATATACCTCCAATAGAAATGCATGTGGACATATGAGACATACTCCAAGCATAGGTGAATACATGGACATAAGATTTAGCATGTGATGTCCAACTCTCCTTCTAAAAACCACATAATCCATGCTTCCTCTTCATATATTCTACTAATGATGTACCAAGCATGAGATAATAGAATGAGAATTATTGGGTAGAAATCATGCTTACCCCAAGGCAACCAGTGCTGCCATGCCTCCTTATACATTTCATAATTGCTCTTCAAGGCATAGATCAGAAAAATAGGTGCCTTTGGAGAGTGATAGGAGTCTACCAAGGGAAACCAGCGTAACTAAGCTTGCTGGTCCATATATGTCTGCAAGTGGTCATGTGACCCCTTGCTCACCATATTCATCCACTCACTCAAATATGGAAGTTGAGTGATGTGCTGCAATGTCATGGCATTCTCCATTTGCAGAATGCCATCTCCTTGAACCCACTGAAGAAATTTGCATCTCATGGAATACTGAAATGCATCTTTGTTGTGATCTCTTAGTGAGACCTTCTTCTCATGTATGGTCTTCCAAAACCAGTGAAGCTTTGGATCTGCCTCAATACCTCCAACATGCTCCAAGAATGATGAAGCCTCTTTGTCACAGCCACTAGGTGACAGCGCTGTAGATCTGCAAAGTGATTCATGTACTGTCTCAAAGCAAGTGTCATTGTTGATCTCACAATCATCCATTGAACATAGGATAGTACTAATCCCCTTTCTTGAGACCCTATATATCAACCCAAGAAATTGAATGCAGCTCAACAATGATGCATTGGGATAGCTTCTAGTCTCATCCTTGATTAGATCAAGGGTCCTCTGCGCTGTGAAATGTCTTTGCTTCAAATCAGCACTTTGATCTAACCCTTGGCTATGTAAAGATCTTGAAATAATATGTGCTGAAATCTTATGCATACCTAGGATCAACTGATATACGGGAACCTCTTGACAGAACACAAGAGTTCCTCCATCCGGATCAATGATGCCTCCAACTACTGGTAAGAATGATAGCCTCCTTTCTTCAAGTATACCAGTGCTAGAATCTTTCTTCTCCTCCGCATGCATCTCTTGATTCATGCATGGGACCCCATATCATAAGAACTCAAGACTAACTTGCAAAGATGCAAGTGCCTCTTCTCTAGATGCAAGCTCCTTAGCAGTAGGTAGTGAAAATGGAGATCTCTTGCCCAAAGTGACAAGATTTACATTCTCCTTTGTTCCCTTGGGAGATGTCTCTTTGTAGCTCATATTTTTCCTCTCTTCCTCAAACCCCTTGAGATTTTCTTCAATGCTCTTCAATGTTTGAAAAATAAATAATGAGATCTCTTCTTTTGTCAGTCTCCCTACCTTGTGATGATAGGAAGTGTATGGTTCTTCCTCTTCATATTGAAACCCTTTAGGAGTTTCTTTGCATCTCTCTTCTTCATTGCTATGCCTCTCACCTTCTTCAGAGAAAGTGGGCATAGTGGATCTATGAGGAGATATTGGATCCTCCAGTATTCTAATTTGTTAATAGTAAGTGCTAGGGCTTCCTTCTTCTTCTTGAAATCTCGTGCAGCTCTTACTGCAACTTGCTTCTTCTCGAAACCCTCTAGGAGTCTCGGTGCTTCTTCTTTATCTCTTCTGGTTTACCTCTTAGGAGAGGATTTTCTTAGATCTGAAAAATGATGAGAATAATCTCATATTATACATCAATCTGTTCTATGCTTCTACTCTTTGATTCACTGGTAGCTTGATCTCACAGGCTGTGCCAGAGATCATGCTCTGATACCACTGTAATATTTCAAATGGGAAAAATAAGCTTAGTAGGGAATATCTTAAGATATTCCACTATGAATCATAGCAATATGGAAGCACACCAATAGATATAAACCAGAGATAGACTGGTAGGGCATTTACTGGTTATATCACCTCTAAAGAGAGGGTAAAAACTAAAGGCTTCCTGGCCCGTTCCAGACTCTGTCTATAGAAGATTGGTGAAACACAGAAAGGGTGGGAATTAAAAAATCCTCTCAGATTTTTCTAACCTTGGGAACATTATATCTACAGATCTAAAGAATGGATCCAAAGATAATTAAAAACTAAACAAGTGAGAAGCAGGAAATTCCACTCTCAGGAAAATCTGCAATAGTCTCAAGGAGGACGTTGTATAAGAAATCCAGTGTAAAAATAACATAGAACATGGCTGGGTTCCCTTATTTTAGGTTGTTTGGGACATCCATGTAGAGTTTCAGCAAAACAAATGAGTTTAGAGGGCTTAAACAGATCTCCCACAATCAACGCTAGTTGAAAATCAGCTAAAGGAGAGGGTTGAGTTAATAGAGAAACCCTCCTCTTGGAATTGCGCAGTTTCTGCTGGAAATCACTGGAAATCAGCCGTTAAACTCATATTAAAGTATGATAGCAAGAAATTAGATCCATAATGAAGTTAATTTGTAGAAGCATTGAATTTACATGAAGCAAGAGCAAGAATCCTTCATAAATTATAGCAATAACACATGGAAAAGCTATAGAAAGACTTGACAGTGTTTTATATGAGGAGCTTCAACTGCTGTAGGTTGAAAATAAGATCTAAAACTGGTATATGACTAAAAAATCAGATCCATACCAGATCTGGAAACTACTCAGCCTTCTTAACAAGATCCCCTTAGGGTTTTATCAACATATTGCATAACAAAGTGTAGATCTAGCTTTTAATACACTGAACTACGGAAAAATTCAGAGATTTATGAAGATGGCTTTCATTACATTATATATCACATATGAACATGAATATAACAGCAAGCTACTTTACAAATCTTCAAAGTGAGAGGCAAGCCTCAATCACCAGAAATATAGTACAATGAGTGATCTAGGCAGCAGTGAAACATGTACATGAAAATAACGCAGTTCATGGAAGGGACTGCACAGTAGTTGGAATGAACTGATACAATAGATAAAAATTACAGATCTGAAATCAAAATGAGAGTGAGATCCTCTTCCGGGTGGTCACAAGACACCCTCCCTGAGAGAAATCTCCTCTAAACAACTACATCTTGCAGATCTAAAGTCACCCACTTGCTGCAACTCACAAGCAACTACAAAACCCTCAACAAGACCAGCGCTGAAATAGAGATGAAGCTTAGCCTCAATGCCGGATAGTGGAGAGATGCATCACAATCTCCTCCAAAGAGCTACTCCATGGAAGGAGAGAGGATTCCTAAACTGGAAATCCTCTTCCCTTAGGCTAAACAACCAAGAGACTAGAGTTGCTGCAACAACTTCTCAAATTCTTCAACAACCTTTGCTTGCTACCTCTCCTTCTTTTTCTAACATGAGGGCTTGCAAAAACCCTAAACCACCTTCTTCAACTTATCCTTTTTCACACATGAGATCCTCTTCTGGAAGCACATTGTGCTTGATGGATAAGCTTCCCTCCAAAATGCACTGTAGGTGGGGCCAAGGTTGACCCATTCAAATGAATTTCCCCTTTTCACACTTAGGGGTGTTTAATATAACAGCCCAGATTTATCCCCTTTCACATTGGGCATGTGTTTATTCTCAACTTAGGAGTTTAATAAACATCTTTCACATAATTTTATTCATGAATAAAACAAATTGAAAATAAAATGCAATATTCCTATGAGCTGCAAAAATTGGGAATATTACAAGTCATCAAAATATACTTCTAAGAATTTATGTATATACTCCTTAAAAGCAGCTACCACCACACGTGAGAATATAGCAGGCACATTCTTCAGACCAAATGACATTATTGTGTATTAGATCAATCCCCATTCTGTCACAAACGTTGTCTTACTTATTCCTTCAGGCGTGATTCTTATCTGGTGGTATCCAGAAAATCCATCAGTGAACGAGTAGGCCTCTTGCCCAACCACATTGTCCAAGACTTCATCAAAAAATGGAGTTGTTAAAGGGTCATGCACACAGGCATCATTCAACTTGCGCAAATCCATAAAAATCCTTATTTCTCCTTTGGTATTCTTTTCTTGAACCACCATAGGGCTTACCCATTCTAATTCTTCCACTAGTTCAACGATCCCTACAACAACCATTTTCTACAACTCCTCCTTGACCTTATGCTTATACTTTGGATTCACCCTATAAGGGCGTTGCTTGACAAGCTTGGAATCTAGTTTCAGAGTGATCTTCATTACACCAAGATCCCTGAAAATCCCTTTTAACTGCTAAAAATTTGTGGGAAACAATTCCTAATATTCAGCAAGCAGCTCTATAACCTTAGCCACTGTATCTTCATCCCAATAATCCCTTATTTTTGCAATCTTAGGTTGTTCTTTTGTTCCAATATTTACTTGCATGATATTCATAGGTACAATCACATCTGGAAATTCAACCACTGGCCCAACGACTACATGTTGACCTTCAAACTCAAGGATATTAATGTTTCATGGGTCCTCCTCATTATCTTCAATTTTCACATTCCAACATTCAACTATATCTTTCATCTATGCATCCCATGCAGGTAAGGCTTGTTCTTCTAATTTCTCTGGCATGTCAAAGAACACATCTTGAATTGTGTGTAATGCAATATTGATGCATTGGAATCTTCTCTCAAAACTGAAAGTTAAAACAAATCTTTCTCTTAGTGCATCCCAGTCCCGTCGTGTCACGTGGCAGCTCAACCTCCAGATACTAGTTCATGGGTATCCTACATAAAGTATGAATGAATGTGTGCACCCATCCTGGCTTCAGCTCTTCTCCCTAAGTTGTATTCCACCTGGTTAAATGAATACGTGGATGTTATTTGTCTACATAGGTTCCTTCCAATCGGGTATTGGGTTTTATGAATCGTAGTCGTGTCATGTGGGTACATTCTTCCAAATCATCAAAATTTTCCTTGTGTTTTTCCCACCAGTGCGTTGGGGTTGAGCGCAGAACTAGATTAAGCACATGGAATTGTTATGCCTCTGGAACAAAATTTTCAAGTTCTTATAAAAAACAAGTGACACTGCCTACACCATCATAGTAGGATAATTCACAAATCTCGGAGGATATACATCATAGGGATCTGATTACTCAATTGCAACGCAGTGTAGAGACTTCATGCAAAAAATTCTGCCAATTCTCTAACTCCTCATCTGAGTCTGAGTGGCATGAACTATCCCTATCCCAGCTAAGCCTACCATCTATTGTAGGTTTGATCCAATATTCATCCCTCACAGTTAGGTTGTAGATATGATCAACATCCTCTTCTATGTGCACCGGTTCTGTGTATCTCTCTCCTTTTGCAAGATTGAGAGGAACCACAACCCTGGTTCCATTATTTTCAAATACCATACTTTTGTGCTTGAGGTTGATGATAGCATCGATGTCAATAGCCCAATCCATACTCAACAGCGCAGGGTACGGATCTGAATCATCAACAATTTTAATAACCTCAAATTCATACAGTTCCTTAACTCCTTCAATATCAACTATAACCCAAAAAATTATACCCATTGGGATAATATTCTACTGATTTTCCATACGCTTCTGAATTGCAGACCATTCCAGCTTAGGTTCTCCCATCATCTACCAAGTCTTTTTTGGTAGTACATTTTCATCAGAGCCTAGATCCAAAATAACATGATCCATTTCAAACACACATATTCGAGAAGTCAAGCACATCTCTCGGCCAGTTCTTCATTTGTTCCTGTAAATTTTATTGACAATGTTTTTCTCCATTTGAGGTTGTTCCTTCTCGATGCAGCTATCAATCAGATCTTGAAGATTCTCAACTCCCTTCTTATGGTGCAAAATCTTGATACAAGCCTACTATAATGGTTCCATCTCTATAGGCTCAGCCCCTTCAATGGTATCCATGGTTAGCTTGCTTGGTACTTTATTGGTCGATGTGCTAGGATCCACAAAGTCCTTCTTTTCTTCGACAAATGTTTACTTATCTATTTGTAAGTTAAACCCTTCCTTTTTCTCAGGAGCTTTCTGGACCCAAACATTGATGGCAAGTCTCTTACCTTCTGCTTTATCTTCACCAATTTCTACACTGCTTCCAGTCACAATATTCACACTAGGTTCTTCAGCGCACAATTCTCATCTCATCATTTGAACATTCTTCATGGGTTTCTGCGGTTTATTCTCCTACATTTTTTCAAAAAACACAATGCAATCTTCAAGAACATGATCAAATTGTCTACAATACCTGCAGTATTGTTGTTTTGGGTTCAGAAATTCACGTGCATAATGGATTCCGGCAACGGAACCATTTTTTGGCTTGAGGGGTCTTGACCCAGGTTCATAGTGTTTTTTTCAACCAATAAAACCCTCCAACTACTAGCCCTTTCGGAAGTGATCTGCTTGCGCAGACCAAAGTCTCACCCGAAGCAGTATGGGGGGGTGTTGGAACTAGGTTTCCACAGCTTGAGGGAGCGTATGATATGTTCCTTAACCCTACTTATCATATCTAATTCTTATCATCCTGCATGAGACTTCATAGAAACCCAGACCTAATTGCAGATAAAACCCTTAAAATATATGTGCTAAACATATTATTATGCTTTGGTAAAATATAGCTTATCAGCGCGGAAATAACACTTGCGCAATCACATAGATAGTTCTTCTGTAAAAACCTTAACACATATGCAACCCTTGCGCGAACATAGAGGTATTTCACATATACTTAACTTAGATAAATGTTCATTCAAACATAAACATATCTATAACTTGCAGTAATCAACAGATAATTAAACCAACATATTCATGCATAACACATAAATCACAAAGCAACAAATTTCTCCAAAAAATATTATTTATTAATGGATCTTCAATTCAGTACAATCCTTTCCACCCGTGCACACAGCAGCAGGGTCCTTGCATGCAAATCAGGACTAGGTCTCTGCATACACAGTCAGCAGGAGCCTTTGATCAGGAGCTCAAATCTGACCTTGGGAAAAAGCTCAAAAATGAAAGTGCTCAAATTGATTTGGAACCTAAGTAACAGGATAGGCCTCAGCAATACAATCCCAATGCCATGAACGGTTCAAAAAACGGACACCGTATGAAGAATTTATTGCACTTTTAGTGGAGTGGGTCTGGCAGAGCACAGAGGGGCCAGCCCTCCTCCCATGGAACCTCATCATATGACCAGTGTGGGAGCTTAATGTTAAGAGCGCTTAAGGAGCCTAATCTCAAGTTTAATATTTAATTAAGCTTCAGTTAAGTGGAGTTTAATATGGCGGAGATTCTGGAGGTGCTCCCAAATTTAGGCGAACTTCCACTTTTAGTGGAGTTAACTGGCAGTTGCCCCACATTTAGTGGGGGAAATTGGGGCAAAGTTGTTTTGGTCATAAATTTCTCATTAATCAACCTTTTGAAATGAATTTTTTTTTTTTATTTCGTATTTTCTCAGCATTTTGGACTAAATGGAATAGGTTTTAGAGCCATGGGAGCTCATTTTCAGCCTATTTAGCTTCGGAGAAGCTTTTTGAGCCACTAGGGCCATTTTGGGTTTTGAGTTTGGTTGAGCTGTGGTTAACCTTTTTTGGTGAACCAAAAGTCATTCTCGACTATTTCCTACATTTAAGAGCCATTGGAATAGGTCTTAGCTCTTTTTGAATACTTTCAGAGGCCGAAAACCTTTAGGAGAGTTTTCAGGGCCACCATGGCCATTTTGGGGTTTGAGCTGTTTTGAGTTGTGGTTATCAGTTTGAGGTGAACCAAAGCTCTATTTCAGATAATTTCGACCTGATGAAGCCATTGGAAGTTTTTTCAAATGAATTTTAGGACTTCTACAGCCCTAAAAGTTGCAGAGAAGTTCAAAGCACCAGCAGGACATTGATGAAGAAATCATTGTTTATGGTAATCTTTCACTATTTAGTGAATTTGAAAAGGCATTATTAGCTTTTTTGTACCTTTTGAATCAGTTTATATATTCATATTTGTCTATTGAGACACTTATAATCTTGTATTTCATTTGAGAGCTTTTAATACAAGAGGACAAGCCCATTTTGGGAGACTTGATCCAGGAGATGTAGCCCAAGAGTTGGGGTGAACTCCTATATTATATTATTGTTGTGTTTTGATATTATATTTCTGAATATTGTTGTTTATACCCATGTTAAGTTTCAGCAAAAACAATTACACTTAAGATACATAAACAGTGAAAAGACATACACCATTTGCAAGCTAAATTTCCGCATAACGTCAAGTTTAAAGCAAGATCATTTTAATTAAATCTGAGTGTTTACTTCTATTATTTCTTTAGGCAGAGTCTGTAAGAGGGCCAGGTAGCCTCTAGATTCATCCTTTCTTTGAAAGGTGAAATATCTGGTAAATGCCCCTACAGTCTATCTCTGTATTAGAAATATGAAGTTCTCACATTTTCATATTTAAACTTATAGTATTTTTGCACTCATTTACATAATTGAAAATGGATACCTTGCACCCTTTTCAAGTACCTTCCATTTTCATATCAGATGGTATCAGAGCTCTGGTTGAGCATTTGTTATTGTGCAAAAGGTTTTAAAACAGTGTAAGAGATTTACTGTTTTATTGGTTGCAAAATGGTTGCATGTATGAGTTTTCTTAAGTTGGAAGGATAGCTGTTGTTAGCTGAGTCTTGGAAAGGATTGAAGACTATTTTCCTTACCCAATTTACCTCAAGATTATCTTTGGAAAACAAACTCCAATAGTTTGTGTTTTATGGATGCTTGAATGAGAAAGGGTCTTTACTGACATTTGGCTAAAAGCTTGTCGTTTGATTGAAATCTTTGAGGACTTTTATTTGGAAGTTCCTTTTGGTTGTTTTGACCATTTACATAATGTCATCTTCTTCTACAAGTGAAGTTTCCTCCTTCACTAGATTCTTCAATGATCACATGAAGAATGAGTTCTTTAAGGTGAAGGACATGGTGCAGATTCTCCTTGAGGATCAAAGGGAAAGTGTTCAACTTCGTGCACGATTGCTAGCTATGCAGGAAGAGAAAGAAGCCATTCTTCAAAGACTGCATGATATGGAGTTGCAGATTCTTCAAGCTCAAGAAGCTTTGTCTAAGAAAATACCTCATTTTCAGGATGTAAATCATGAGGTAAATCATTCTGATTTGTCTTCAGTTTCCTCTATTGAAAAGTGTTTTGGTTCTTTTGAAAGGCATACAAGAGGTATTGGGTCCAAATTGATGTTTAAAATGGGCTATCAAGAAGGCAAAGGTTTGGGCAAGCATGCACAAGGCATTTTTGAGCCTATTTGTGTTGTGGAGCATCCCAAGAATATTGGTCTTGGCTATGAGCAACTTAATGGCGAAGCTTTGAGCACATGCATTCAAGAATGTGATGCAAATTTGAAGAGAACATTTCTCCCAAGTTCTCAATTACATTAATGTCATGATGGAAATATTCCTTACCATTGTTTGAAGCCTTTGTTGTAGCAAGAAGATGGTAGACATGCAGCTTATGGCAAGCATGCAAAGCAACATAAGAGGATTTCTTGTACATATTGTGGTCGATTTAACCATCATGTTTCGAGATGCTGGATGAGGAAGAAGGCACACAAGAAGCAGATGAAGCAAAGACTACCTTCAAAGAATGTGCATATGATTTTCACTTTTTTCCAAAATAAGGGACATGTTGTCTCTCATTGTTGGACTTTGCATCCAACTCGTCGTCCCACGCACATGCAGCAAGAGGACACAAATATTGGCAAAGGTGGAATCATGGATTCCATATTGATGTGGAAAGGGAAGTTTCACATGGGGAAAAGTTGCAGCAGCAAAAGTCGCCATGGAAGTGGCTTGGCGAGAAGTGGATGGACTTCTTGACACAGTAAGACGTACTCCTTTTGTACATATGCAACTTTCGGATGTATGCATGTATTTTGTTGTAATATATTTTTTGTTTTGAGCCACCTTAGATCATTGATCAAGGCTTTGTTGTAAAGTTTCACTCTGTAAATTTCTCGCCAGAAATTTCTGTGTGAGTTCAAGAAGGTCAGTTGTGGACAATTGTGGATAAGCGCATTCAAAAAGGGAAATGTCGATTTCTTTTCATTTGTGATTCAAATTCACTTGCTTTGTAAGGAAAAAGTGTTTGAAGGGCTGAAGAGAAGAGGATTTTTATTCTCTCATTTGCTGTACTATAGTTCATTTCTTCATTTCAGTAAGATTTTGGGGACCAAAAGCCTCTCATTTGGAAGGTGTGATCAGGAGCTCAAATCTGAGCTTGGGAAAAAGCTCAAAAATGAAAGTGCTCAAATTGATTTGGAACTTAAGCGATAGGATAGGCCTCGGCGATACGATCCCAACGCCATGAACGGTTCAAAAAATGGACACCGTATGAAGAATTTATTGCACTTTTAGTGGAGTGGGTCTGGCGGAGCACGGAGGGGCCAGCCCTCCTCCCTTGGAACCTCATCATATGACCAGTGTGGGAGCTTAATGTTAAGAGCGCTTAAGGAGCCTAATCTCAAGTTTAATATTTAATTAAGCTTCAATTAAGTGGAGTTTAATATGGCGGAAATTCCGGAGGCGCTCCCAAATTTAGGCGGACTTCTACATTTAGTGGAGTTAACTAGCAGTTGCCCCACATTTAGTGGGGGAAATTGGGGCAAAGTTTTTTTGGTCATAACTTTCTCATTACTCAACCTTTTGAAATGAATTTTTTTTTTATTTCGTATTTTCTCAGCATTTTGGACTAAATTGCATAGGTTTTAGAGCCATGGGAGCTCATTTTCAGCCTATTTAGCTTCGGAGAAGCTTTTTGAGCCACTAGGGCCATTTTGGGTTTTGAGTTTGGTTGAGCTGTGGTTAACCTTTTTTGGTGAAACAAAAGTCATTTTCGACTATTTCCTGCATTGCAGAGCCATTGGAACAGGTCTTAGCTCTGTTTGAAGACTTTCAGAGGCCAAAAACCTTTAGGAGAGTTTTCAGGGCCACCATGGCCATTTTGGGGTTTGAGCTGTTTTGAGTTGTGATTATCAGTTTGAGGTGAACCAAAGCTCTATTTCAGATAATTTCGACCTTATGAAGCCATTGGAA
Organism: Pinus albicaulis; assembly: GCA_034641835.2. NCBI lineage: Eukaryota > Viridiplantae > Streptophyta > Pinopsida > Pinales > Pinaceae > Pinus > Pinus albicaulis. The sequence goes on from CM076578.1 coordinate 1,945,833,267, forward strand.
GTGTTTTCAAAGGAATTTGAGGATTTCTACAGCCCTAAAAGTTGCAGAGAAGTTCAAAGCACCAGCAGGACATTGATGAAGAAATCATTGTTTATGGTAATCTTTCACTGTTTAGTGAATTTGAAAATGCATTATTAGCTTTTTCCTACCTTATGAATCAGTTTATATATTCAGATTTGTCTATTGAGACACTTATAATCTTGTATTGCATTTGAGAGCTTTTAATACAAGAGGACAAGCCCATTTTGGGAGACTTGATCCAGGAGATGTAGCCCAAGAGTTGGGGTGAACTCCTATATTATATTGCTGTTGTGTTTTGATGTTATATTGCTGAATATTGTTGCTGATACCCATGTTAAGTTTCAGCAAAAACAATTACACTTAAGATACATAAATAGTGAAAAGACATACACCATTTGCAAGCTAAATTTCCGCATAACGTCAAGTTTAAAGCAAGATCATTTTAATTAAATCTGAGTGTTTACTTCTATTATTTCTTTAGGTAGAGTCTGTAAGAGGGCCAGGTAGCCTCTGGATTCATCCTTTCTTTGAAAGATGAAATATCTGGTAAATGCCCCTACAGTCTATCTCTGTATTAGAAATATGAAGTTCTCACATTTTCATATTTAAACTTATAGTATTTTTGCACTCATTTAAATAATTGAAAATGGATACCTTGCACCTTTTTCAAGTACCTTCCATTTTCAGATCAGCCTTTCTACCCAAACCAAACACAAATTATCCCAAAACTTTGATCAAAACACAAAATATAAAACATAACACGAAATATCTTTTCTCAAATCAATTCTTACATATTTATATAACTTAGACGCGCACATACCATGGTCTCAAACCATGGATGGTTTGAGACTCATGGTTTCCTCTTTTCACCCATTATAATCATTATGGAGCTTTGAACCACCCCAAATCCCCTTGAGTTCTGCGTGCAATGCGTATTGACAAAATTTAACCAAAATTATACCCAAAAACTTGACTTGGGGAGACCCTATCCCAACAATGCATAATGGAACATATTCTCTTCCTCTTGTGCTTCACGACGGTCATTTAAAAATTCTCTGCATAGGTAGCTAGCCCAGTTTTACTGGACCCCTTTACTGCACTGCACAACCAAAGAAACCACAGTTGTTGGTACTTCATTCATGTGACATTTGCGCATTATCTTTCCTACAAGGATGTGCATGACTAAGCACACTACAGGATCATTGATGGAGCTAATTTCATAGCCCCTCGACTTCTTTACCAAGTCATTTTTTTTTCTTGATTTATCCAGCAATGGCCTTGTCCTGACTCTTTCATATGAATTCCTCCGCGGGGTTTTTCCCTTGGTAAGGCAGTGCGGTTATTCTCCTAATAAGCATCTCTTCAATGGGGATCCTCTCTCCCAGCTCGAGGTATCCATCATGCACCAATGAAAGTAGCTGGCGAACACAAATAGTGTTGATATTACTTCTCCCAAAATGTAGAATGTTCAACATGTTTAACAACCTGGCTTGTTGTATTTCTGCAGCCCACCTATGTGTCTCCAATATAGTGACATTTTTTGTTGGGTAATGAACCTGGTGTAGGTATCTACTAGGCTCAAATTGGGGATACTTTCTCCTATTGTTAAAATCCCAATCCTCCATCTTTAGTTGTGGTACCATCCCCAATAGTTTTCCTTCAAAAAGTACTTCTTCTGGTAGTAGCAAAGTAAATATACTGAACTTCGCAACATCTAGGTATTTTACTGGTTTAGCACCCAACTTCCATGGCGATATATATGGTGGTAGCCTAGAGATAACTTCTACATATTCTTCCTCCATACCTTATAGTATCTCTACTTCTAGGGCCACAGTTTCTTCCTCACTGTCCTGAATGTCCATTGGTTGCTTTTGCTTATCTAAACACTGCTTAGTCTATTATTGCTTAGTAAGTTTCTTCCAGATGGACTTTCTAACACCAGGGGACGCAGCTGGTCTCTTGACCTGCTTTTTCTTTGGTTGCACTTCTTCTGCATTTGTATGCATCCGTGGCAACCTCGGGCCTGTAACACTTGGTGTTTTGCCTGTCATGGTTCCTACTAGTCCATTTCTTACCATTTCTTTGGAAATTTCTTCCCAACTCTTCATAGACATAAAACAAATCAATTTTTTATCACTTAGGCACAAATTCTCAATTCAAATTATTAGGAGGTAAAGTGTCAAAATGTGGAGCGGGACCTTGCTTTTATAAAAAAATTGAATTTCAAACCACATGATTCTCTTTAGATTTGGCTCATTTAATGCAAATTTGGCACTATATTTGACCATTTGTGCTTAATAAATGTGCTTCGCCCACTCCTTTTAACAGAAACTTCCCTTTCACATCAACTTTTTCCTTCCAACAGTCATATTTCTGGTGAACTTTGACAAACCTCCCTTGTGTCACAGCAATTCCTCCCTCATCACAATTCCTTCAAACTTCGGCATTATCTTGATCATCGCGTAGTAATCGTCCTTTTGTGTGGCTCTTCTGGACTTTTTCATACTCCTGACAATCACACAATGCTCCTTCTTCGGCAATCCCCTTTCTGCAGAGTATTTTATAGTCCAATGAGCACCTTCAATTGCATGTGGCACTAATAATTTCCCCCTTCCATTCTTTAGTGTGAGGCTCCAAGGAGAGAGACGTCCATGTATATCTTCAATCTGCTACTATTCACTCGTCCTGGCATTAACTGACCATCTAACTTTGTGATTTTAATTGCGCTTCCCTCAGAGACGTGCCTCATGATATATGGTCCTAGCCAATGTGTTTGAAAATTTCTTGGGAACATCGCGAACTTGCTATCATACGATAGTACAAGGTCTCCTTCCTTGAATGTATTATGCTTAATGTGTCTGTCATGCCAAGCTTTATCCCTTGCTTTTTTCACTTGTTGATAACCTGCGATAAATATGTCTTCTTCAATAGCAATCAGTTGCTCCATCCTTTCCTTCATAGTGTCATGGTCTTCCATGTCTGTAAAAGATGAAATTCTCAAACTCGACACAATATACTCCATAGGCATGACTGCTTATTTTCCATAGACCAACCTAAAAGGTGTCTTCCCTATCAAGTTGTTGTGTGTTTTCCTTGTTGGGTAAAATTAATTACTTAATAAAGACAACTAATCACCTAATGATTAATTATCAACCAAGGAACGTCTTTTTGTTTCAAGGCAATCAGAAAAATATATGCAAGCAAATACCAATAGCTAACACTGGTTCTACATGATTATGTTCTACACTATCAAGTTCATTCGAAAAGAAATAAAATGTAAGACTTGAAAAACAATACTAAATATCAAAAACAGAAAGTAAATGAAAGGAAATTAATTATGCTAATCACATGACTTGAATCAATACTAAATTAAATCACACATTTCTGAATTTTAAATTTAACCTATTGCGTCCAACATAATTCAAATGTTAATCTAGAGCAGCAAATTAAATGAAATCTAGAAATTGCAAGAAATAACAATTCTGGAAAATTCAGCAGACAACAAATTACTTCTAAAGAAGGAAATTTAATTTAAATAACAAAATTTAAAATTCAAATAAACAATCACAAAACTAAAATATTTTAGATGTTCAAGGCAGCACCTCATCCCAAGTAGTGGGCCTAACTGCCCAAGACTCAGTTCTACCTTGAGAAATAATTTAGATCAGATTACAAGTAACAGATGTAGAACTCGATGAATATTTTCCTTCATTAAAATTTATGAGAGAAATAATTGCATCAGAATGAAGCTCTTAGCTTTGTCTCAAGTTCAACAATTATTCATTTCTTATTCAACATTTTTTCATTCAAATTCAAAGATTGTCCATTCCCTCCCTCTTTGATATTTGTTTTCATTTAAATAAATAGAAAGAAAAGAGAAATTACAACTAACTTCATTACAAAATGATTTACCATTACAATTTTATATTTCATATAATAAATTTATCATAAATATCTTTCCATCATGATTCAACTGGAACGAGTCGAATCTGGTATTGCAAATGGAAGAATTTTGAAAACGGCCACGACAGCAAATCTCATAAAATCATATTCAGATAACCTTTCGTTTCTCTCAATACAGTCTGAATTTTGGAAAATTTCTCTTTGAAAATTTGAATTGGTTCGTTACTCACAAAACCCATTTCTCAGATTTTTGGGATTCATCTTCATTTGTCTGAAATCGCCAACGCAAAACGGTCACTTTTTATTCCAGAGAATTTTTGAGTTGGAATAGTTGGAGATCGAATTTCCAATATGGAAGAGATCCTGGAGGCTAAAAGCGTGAGTGTTGTTATAACAGATTAATAAAACATATTTGATAAAATCATGCATAATAATTATCAATTTCTTAAAAATAAATGAGAACAATCATTACTTATCCATAAGAGCATAAATAATTACAAAATAGAATTAAACGATAAATTGTGATAAATAATGGTAGAAACGGATAAAATAGACATTAAAAAGTGGTAATAATAATGACAATTTAGTGGCCCAATAGTCTTATATTCCAAAAACAACACTGGAATTTGTAGATCCCAGTCATTTATGTTCACATTTCATACCTTTGTGAGTGCATTCTCCATAATCTTATTGAAAGATTCATTTGTCCCATTCACTTGAGGATGATATGGTGTACTCCTCTAATGGTATACCTGAAATTATTCATTCGGCGCCTTAATATTCTTATTCAAGAAATGTGAACCTTTTTCACTCATCAATATCTGCAGATACCCAAATCTGGACATAATATACTCAAATATGAACTTCGTGGTAGTATCTATGTTGCAATATTTTACTAGGCTTTGCCTCGGCTCACCTCATCAAATAATATTTTTCAGTGATTATATATCTTGAGCCAGTATTCTTTCCTGGTGGATTGATACGTCCAAAAAATTCAATAGCCCACTTATAAAATGCCTGCAACATGAATTTTGGATTCAATGGCATTTCATCTCTCCTAGATGCCTTTCCTGTGTGATGGCATGCATCACATACGTGACAAAACTCCTTTTCCTCCTTATGCAATGTGGGCCACCATAACCCGGCTCTCAAAATATTTTGTGTAGTGGCCTTTCCTGCATAATTTCCTCCTGCAACTCCTCTATGAGCTTCTTCCAAAATATGTTTCCTTTCGTGCTCATATACATATCTGCGCAATATTTCATTTGGTCCCATCTTATACAAATGTCATGCAATCAATGAAAAATCACCTTACTTGACTACCAACTCCTTCTTATGTTGTGTATTGTACTCTGTGGGCATCATCTTGGTGATCAAAAACTGAATAATATCTGTGAAGTGATCATCTGCAACCCTTATCATGAAAATTTGTGCATCAGGAAAGTTCTCCTCAATGCTCATGGGTTATTCACCTGTCTCTATCATTGACAGATGATCAGGCCCGACATTCAATCTCCCTGGTTTGACTATAACTTCAAATTCGTACTCTTGAAACAAAAATAATAAAAAATAGATCTTTCCTCCTAAAACAAGCTTATTCACCAAATACTTCAGCGTGGAGTGATTAGTGAACATTTTGAAGTGCACTCCCAACAAATAATTCCTTAACTTTTGTAATGCATAAACCATTGCCAACCCTTCTCTTTCTATCATAGAATAGTTATTTCTACCTTGGACATTTTTTTGCTTTCAAAAGCTATGGGGTGATCAATTTCTCCTTCTCCTAGCTGAGTTAACATTATACCCAATGATATCCAAGAGGGATCGACATGTACATGAAATTCCTTATTCTAGTCTGGGAAAACTAGAATAGTGGTAGTCACCATCTTTTCCTTCAGTATGTCGAGGCTCTTTTGGCATTCCTCATCTCAGCAAAAAGTAACATCTTTCTTCAAGAGCTTCTCCAACGGCACAATTATCTACGCATACGCCTTTACAAAATTCATGTAGTAGCCAGTGTTTCCAAGTGTTGTGCACAGTTTCTTCACTATCTTAGGTGGCTCCAGGTTCACAATAAAATCTATCTTCACGAGATCTACCATCAATATTTTCTTACAAAAAACATGCCACATTATTATAACAAAAGGTACACAACAGATGAACTTATTCAAATTCAAAGAGATATGATATTGTCTACAAGTATCCAACATCAATCTCAACCTTGAAACATGCTTCTTCAGCAACCCAAATATTGTCCAATCATCAAAGTAAACCTATAAAAATTTGTGTATGTACTCCATGAAAGTTGCAACTACAACTCTATAAACTATGGCAAGATCACTCTTCAAACCAAAAGGAATCACGATGTACTGGTAACTACCCCACTCCATAGAAAATTTTTTCTTTCGTCTCTCTTTTGGCACAATTCAAATCTTATGATAACCCAAAAAGCCATCTGTGAAAGAATAAGCCTCTTTTCCTCCTATATTTTCCAACACTTTTTCGGTGAATTGTGTGTGAAAAGGTTCATGCACACATGCATCATTCAATTTCCTCAGATCCACACATATTCTTATCTCACCCTTTTTCTTATTTTCCTGAACTAACATAGGACTTACTCATTTAGATCCTTCGACTAGCTCGATGATCCATGCCTTGATCATATTTTCTAACTCTTCCTTTACTTTTTCCTTGTATTTCGGGTTCAATCAATAGGGCCTTTGATTTACTGTCTTAGCGTATGGCTTTAGAGTAATCCTAATAGCTCCTTGGTCTCCTATTATACCTTTTAATTTAGAAAAATTCGTGGGGAAGAGCTCTTGATACTCATGCAGTAGCTCTGCAACTTTTCTAATTGTGTCTTCATCCCAATAATATCTAATCAACGCAAATTTTGGCTCTTCATTTGACCCAATATTCACCTTCTTTGTCTTCACGGGTTTTTTTATGTCAGGGACTTCAGGTTATAATCCAATAACTTGGTGATGTCCTTCTAACTCTGGGATATCAATATTGCATGGATCCTTGTCATCCTCTTTCGATGTCACTTATAACATTCTAGTGTGTGCTACAATTGCATGATCCAATCCGGTTGTGTCTAAGTTAGCACAATTTTGGTCTTAAAAATCCTTGCTCTAACCTCCTGAAGGGCTTCATCAATGCAAGGAAATTCATCTTCAAAACTAAAGGTTAGGAGAAACCCTTCAACCAAATGTGTCCAATTTTTCATTCCATGTCGCATCTATGTCTTAAGATACCAATTCATAGGTATCAGGTCCAATGTGTGAAATAACACATGTACCCATTCTGGCTCTGGATCTTCTCCCAAAACCGAACTCCAATGAGACATATGCTCCTGTGGATCATCCTTTCCATCAGATTTTACTTTGATTCTAGTATTTACTTGGCCAAATATAATCTTCATCAATCTATGATACACTTTCCAACTTCTGATATTTTCTTTATGAGTACCCCACCATCTAGCAGGTGTAGATCTCAGGGATACATCCAATGCTTGGAACCTTTGTTCTTTTGGAAATTCTCTTCCAAATTCATCAAGAAATAGACTTGCATCACCTATCCCATCAAAATATGCCAAATTACATACTTCTGAAGTTATGCAGTGAAGTGATCTTATAATTTTGTTACATCATCTTGTAGAGACTTCATGCAACCTGTTCTGCCAATTTTCCAGTTCTTCGTTAGAGTCTGAAATACATGAACTTTCATGTTCCCGTCTTAGCCTTCCATCCCCAGTGGGATTAATCCTATCTTCCTCGTTATTTTTTATCTTGTATATATATTCAATATCAGCTTCGCAGTACTCATCGCGGATAGGCTCTGTATAGCACACTCCTTCTAATAGGTCTAAAGGAACAATGATGCTTAGATATCCTTTTTCAAATACCATCTATCTATTTTCATATTTATTAATACATTAGTATTTAAAGCCCAATCTAATCCAAGAACCACCATATATGGATTTCTATCATCTACAATCTCAATTAATTCAAAATCTGCAATAGCGCACACTCCTTAAATATATACTGCAACTCCAGATAGCCTTCCCATAGGGATGATCTTCTGTTGGTTGGCCATTCTCAATTGGATCAGCAACATTGCAACCCATTCACTCCCAAGTTTTCTTAAGTAACACATTGGCATGAGATCCAAAATCCAAGATTACCTGATCCATGTCATATTCCCCAATTTGCACAGTTAGCGTCATCTCCCTTCATGTTCTCTTCTTGTGTCTATTTAACTTGTTGATTGTGCGCAACTCACTCCGCAATTCTTATTTACTAGAGCATGAGTCTATCAGCTCCTAGAGTCCTTGAACAACCTTCTGATCTCTCAACAAAATCATGCAGGTCTGAAAAGTGATACTAATATAGTTGGATCAAATTCTTTTAGTTGAGTAGTTACTTCAGCATTTTCCTTCTTTGGTATCAACTTCTATTGTGCTTGTGCACTATATTTCAAAGCTCCTGGATCCATAAAACTTCACTTCACCTCTAGAAATGTTTCTTTTTATTCCTGAATACTGAACCCTTTGGCTCTTTTTGTAGCCTTCCTAACCCATGTTTCTTCCAACAGCCTCTTACCTTCAACTATATCATCCCCTTTTGGTGTGCCACTTCTCGTTAATATGTTAATGCATGGATCATCTTCCCTTGGTTCAACGGTCATCATTTGTAAATTCTGCATGGGCTACTAGTTTCCTTTCTCCTGCATATTTTCCATAAGGACTTGACATTCTTCTCTTATATTATCAAAATATTTACAGTACTTACATGTGGAGGTAGGATGCTATAAATCTCACGTGAAATGTCCTGCTTCGTTGCAGTTGTAACAAATGAGTTGGCCACGTCCTCGACTGACATGCTGACCTTGATCCTCATGTGTACGTCCCTCATCTTGCATTCTATAAGCACCTACACTTTGTTCTATCATCAAATCATAACTATGAAAGTTCTTCTCATCATGCCCCATTGAGCTACAAAAGTTACAAAACACTTGTTTTGGGGTCTCCACATACTTATGCAACAAATAGAATTATTCCATGTGATGTCAACTAGAAACTTTACATATGTCAGACCGTACACTTGATCCTGGGTGCAATGGATTAGGACCTCCACTATTTATGTATTCTCTAAACACAATGCATTGATCCTTATAGTAGCCTTATGCCTTACACTTTATGCACCATACTTCTGATCAAAATTTTGACCAAACTTCCTTACCCTTCTTGAGATCTTGTAGCTCCAAATGCATTGTTGCTAGTTTTGTATGAATCTGTTGTGTTCCTATGTGATTATATCCCAGTGGCGAAGCTTCTAGCTTCATCGCAATTTCTAGAGCTTAGGAATGTGTTCATATCTTCTATTGTGGAAAAGGTAGCCTGATATGTGGAAATCGCACAACTATAAGCCACTCCTTATTTTTTTCCTCATGAATCATAAAGTTTACTTGTCCCATTAACATCTTAAAACTTTGATCTAATTCCCAAACCAACTCAGTTACCAATTTCTTAATCTCCTTTAGTTCAGTAATACACTGCGACTGCAATTTTGGTTTCTTCAATTCTGCAGTTAGTGCTTTCTTTGTATCATCTAGTGAAGCACCCTGATTCATCGTAGAATACTTTATATACCATTTCAGTGCTATATCATGTAGCGCGGTGACAATTTACACCTTCTTCTATCTTCATCGGTGATCTTTATTTCTTTCCATACAGCTTCAGCTACAAACCAAAATTTCTCAGGATCCTCTGATCTAAGTCCTCTAAAGATCAGTGGCTTGATGTCATTAGACATGTTCCATGAGCATGGTGGAGGTGGAGTTGGAGGGAAAGTGTAGGGTTGGGTATTGGGGGTGAGGTGTGTAGGGATGGGGACGGGGATGGGGGTGAGGGGCAACGCACCTCTAGGGGTTATGGGGCTACTTCCTTCTTCTTTGCTTTTAGATCCATTGAAAAATGGAATGTTATCAGTCTCAATGTAATTTCCACGATCTACTTTGTATCATTTCCCACTTCGCGTACATCTACCTCCATAATTAAGCCCAAAAATTAATCTCACTACATTCATAGTACACCCTTTTCACAAAAAATAATTTTAATCCACAGCTTCAAGGAATTTAGATACTTACATCACGGACCCTTGAAAAATCTTTGCTCAGCTTCGTTGTAAGATACAAATGTGTCTATTTCAAACTCAATAATAAATCCTCCCAGAATACTGTCAATCCAGAAATCAACAACCCTTTATATGTTGTTATCGGTCTCCTTGAGTCGTTGTAATAATTCAGGGCTCCACACAATAGTCTCGTCGTTCTTAAAACATGTCTTGTTCTCAGTTAGCCTTGATAACGATTCATACAATTCATTAGCAAGTTTCGCGACAAAAAACTCATGTTGTTATGTGAAAATATACCTCTACAACCAAGCTTCAGCCAACAATTGCGCATTTTTGTTTTCTTGAACTACGAACTCCCGTTCTTTCGGATCTACCCAATCTTTTATTTCTTTCCTTTTCGGATTCTGCATCCACATATCCCTCAATTATACCTTGGTCCGGAAACGAAACCATTTATTGGCACAAAGGGGTGTCGACCCAGGTTCAGAGTTAGCTGCAGAGCAACAAAACCCTTTATTACTGACCCTTTCAAAAACGACCTACTACGCAAATCGCAGTCTCACCTGAGGCACTATTAGGGGATGTCAAAACCAGGTTTCTGTATCCAGAGGGATACTGGACTGTGGATATACTGTTAAAATTATATTGATGCTTATTAGGAACTGCGTGGATGCATCTATCTACTCTAACAGCTTATACTTCATTCATCAATCAATATTCATGTGCATTGTGCCTTTATCAATAAAACATACATAAAGCGTATAAATAACTTTGAAACATTGATAATAAGTAAATAAAACACATGAACACAAATATGTCTTCAAATATCTTCTTATTTTATTAGGATAAGTCTCTTCGATACATATACTTTCTTCGACCTGCACACACAGCTATAGGTGGTCTACGCACAAATTCGTAGACTCTTCAAGGCCTCTGCGCACACAAGAAGCCTTCCCTTGGCCCAAAACATAGAAATATGGATATTTCAACAATTTGTGCTCATCCAAAATTCATGGAATACTTCGACACAACATTAAATTTGGTTATATAGCATTTACATCGACTCAAATCCATGGTCCACATACCATTGGCGAAAAAAATAATACACTAAAACCCAAAAACCATTACAAAATAAGGGGCTTCAACCCACCTTGAAGTCCCTAAACTTTGAGTGGTAGATCTAGCTTTGTTGTTCCATGTACTCCGCTCCTCAAGTTCTGGATTGTTTTGACCCAAAATGGACCAAGCCCAACAAATTCCCTCCTTATGCCAAGGCATTCACTCATGCGACTCTTTGCAATGAATTCACTCTTGATTTATTATCAATGTTATCCTTCCCAATTTTCCCCCTTATTTTGTATGTTATCTACTAATTCCCTACTTTCTATTCTTATTCGTGACAATTCAATTCTCTTCCATTTATTGATTTGAAACTCTTGACATGTGGGGAAAATGTAGTGTATGCTTTCTTAACTTCATACTAACCAAACACATGTCCCATTAGATATTAATATATGGGGAATTTCATGGTGCATTGGACACACAAACCTCCACAAGATGACACCAAGGCCCTCCCATTCATCCTAGAATGGCTCACATATTTCTTAAGATCTCTTTAACAGTCCCTCACTTTGATCTAGATGTGTGATTTTGGTTTCCCACTTAATGCATATTGTTATGGTAGCATCCCCTTTTGTCATTGGGATTCCTTGGCCACATGTTTGGTTATGGTAGATGCTTTATCCAACCCTTTTGATGTTCCTACGTTGCTGATTAGGATCTCTATTTTGTATTCCACTACTTGTGATTATAATTAGCTAAGGAACCCCCTTGGATTTCCAAATGTTTTAAATATATTGAGGCACATTGTTTGAGGTACTTGTTTTATATCTTACCTAACTTGAGTGGTATTCAAATGTGTTCCAAAGTTTGAGAAATTTTATCCCCACAACACCTCCTTCTAATGGTACAGAACATGGAAGATTGAAAATTACAATATATTTTTAATGTCTTCCTATATTTCATCTCAAAACTCACAATTTGAATTTTTAAAAAGTGCTACCTTCTCAATGGTTAAATGTAACAACTGGTTACACCCCCTAGGCATCCCCACGACTATTTATGTTTTATTTTTTCTCATTTTTAAAGGTCTCTAATCTAAAACTTATATTGGAAGTATTTGAAATTAAACACCCTAGAGCGTGAGATATGTTGGAAGTATTTGAAATTTAACACTCTCGAGTAACCTTATAATGTCATTCCACCTCCCATGTTTTAGTTATAGATTGTTAGTATTTCTTGTCTTCATCAGTTTTTGACCTATTTGGAGGTTGATACATTTGGTATTTTCCTCTCCATTTGTCTTAGATATTCACTTTTGGTGATTATTCAAATGAAATTTTTAGCTTGGTGTTTTTGTTTGCATTCAATTTTCCATCGCTCTTCCTCAAAGGTAGCTTAAAAATCGTCATCTCGATGAGGAGAAATTTTAACCTTTTTTTGGTCAAGATGCCTATGATGAAAAAGTATTGCACCAAATGTATGAGAGATAAAATTTCATTTTGAGTTGAAAGTTGTTACGGTAAATTTATTTGAGAACTTTATTTCCAAGTTTAGAAACACTAAGAGCTACTCAAAAGAAATTAAACTATAATACAAAAGTCAAGAAAGGATATTCCTTATTCCCCACCCTTTTTTGAAATTACATTAACAAGTTAGAAGATTGTTTGGAATATGTTGGTCGTTTTGGCCTGACTTTTGTTGGTACATTCGTCATCCTTACTATTTACATTGATGGTGTTCTTATGATAAGGATTCCATATAACCGCAATAAGAAATTAAGAATCCTCAAGGACTTTTTTTCTATTATGGGTGTGACTGTGAACAGTAAAAAAATGAATTTTATGATAACTGAATCCAAAAAAATTCACATATGATACTTTTTTATATGGTAATGATAACTTGGATGAAGTTCCTTCATACAAGTATCTTGAAGTCAATATTTATCACAAGCTCAATTGGAACTAGAGTGTTGAGAAAAGGATAAATGGAGGGTGGGAGGCTTATTATGGGCTTGAAAACAACTACAATTTAGTATAACTTTGACGACGGAATAAGAAAAAATATCCTCTTTGATAATCTTGTCACTTTTTTTATCTTATATGGATATGAAGTTTGGGGATGTGGTATATATAAAGAATTTTAAAGAATGATAGATCAGATCCAAATGAATTTTATCAATTATAATCTCAAAATTAAGGAAATGCACCCTATCATACCCTTCTTATAGAAGAAATCCTTTCTCCCATTGACACCATGGCTATGATTAGATATTTAATGTACAAGAACATGATAAATAACATGGATGACAAGAAGCTCCCCAAAATTTCTTCAAACTCTAGCCAAAACCACATATAGCTTAAAGGCGAATGGCATCAAGTCTTGGCCAAATCATTGGGGGATAAAGGAATAAGCAGGGAAAATAAGGATAGAAATTTATGTTAAAGTGTGGAAACTATGGTGAATCTTACTATTCCCTAATATCAAAACTATAAAATGTTTTGAAATATTTTTTTTTAAATATTCAAATTTCTAATGGTTTCTTAGTCTCTATGATATTTTTTAATGTAAAATAATTGTGTCCTATAAAATTTGAGTGAATTAATTTTAGAAAATATGGAAATTGACAAAACAAAAATTGGAAAAACATTGAAAATTAGTCCATCTATGAAATTATCCCCTAAAATTTTCCTTGGAAGGAAGTCATTATGCAAAATACCAATAATATTAAGAATATTATTACATCAAAGTTTGAGAGTTTTCCATGTATAAAGTATTAGTGGATAAAGGAAAATTAAGATACTTTAAGGAGGTGGTCAACCCTAATCTAGAAATCAATATTATATCTATTTTGACTAACATAAAGAATAAAATCAGCATTACTAAAATAAGAAAAAATTCCCACGAACTATAATGGTAAAAATGTGTAATTATTACTTAATGAAGTATTGTATGTGCAATCGATTAATCCTAAGGCCATTGGCGAACAAATCTAAACCTACAATCAAAACCTCCTAGACCTATATAATAATATTTTCCATGTTGACCCCTTTCCATCCATTTTCCTTACCTTATGCACAATTTTTACATATCATACACCATTGCAAAGTTTGTTCTCATGTATGCATGCATTCACAATTATTTAACTCTACATGGTTCAAGCAAATTTTGCATGAGATTCTTGTTGTGTTAATCATGCCTATTTGATTGGATAATCAAGATAAAAATCTTATAGTTGTGGCTACTTATAAGTAGAACATGGAAATAAATTCTCTTTCAAGATCAATTATTAAAGAGCTTTCACCTTTTTAAGATTGTGTTTCTAAGTAGGTGAGCATCACTTTCATTGATGGAAACTTTACTAGCTTAACATAATTGCTTTGATTACTATTAAAATCTTATAGTTGTGGCTACTTATAAGTAGAACATGGAAATAAATTCTCTTTCAAGATCAATTATTAAAGAGCTTTCACCTTTTTAAGATTGTGTTTCTAAGTAGGTGAGCATCACTTTCATTGATGGAAACTTTACTAGCTTAACATAATTGCTTTGATTACTATTAAAATCTTATAGTTGTGGCTACTTATAAGTAGAACATGGAAATAAATTCTCTTTCAAGATCAATTATTAAAGAGCTTTCACCTTTTTAAGATTGTGTTTCTAAGTAGGTGAGCATCACTTTCATTGATGGAAACTTTACTAGCTTAACATAATTGCTTTGATTACTATTAATTTTTATGTGTATCCAATGATCTACATGGTGCATAGATATTGGAACATGTGTAATTTTGAATTACCATAAACTTGTATATTTAGACTACTTAATATTTTCTCAATACTACATCAAAACACCAGATTAGTGCATGTAATACACATATGCCCATATGTAGATTGTTATTGTTGTGATTATAGTCTTTCCACAAAAATAATGTAATTAATTTCTATTATAAAAAAGAATATCAGATTATATATTTGTTTTTAAGTTATTTTTTTCTCAATGAAATTTATTAAATCCCCTCATAATAACAATTAACATACATCAAATACACTATACTTATCACCAAATCAATCTTGATATAACACTACTAATATTATAATTATGTAATTATATTCATATACTTTGACATTTGCAATAAATTTATTCACAAATCATATTCTGAACCATTAAACTAATTTCAATATATCTCATTAATAATTTAAACTATAATTAATTAAACAAGGTATTATATTTATTAAAATGGGAACACTTTCCATTTTTGGGTTGTGACTCTTGAGTTATTTTATTTCTACAAAAGACAAATCATCTTGAAAAGAAGTGGGCCAACCATCAATATTTGCTAATCTGGTCCATGCTCATATGCCTCTAAAAATAGACCCTATTTATTAGGATGCGAATACTTTCCATTTTTAGGTTGTGGTCCTCACTTATTTTTTGATCTTGTAAGGCTCAAGTGGTTTGTTTCTATAAAAGACAAGTCACCTGGAAATGAGGTTGGCCAACAATAATTATTTGCTAATTTGGTCCATGCTCATATGCCTCCAGACTGGACCAGCTGTTAATTTCATTACGTGTTCCTATGAAACATAAATACGTGATTGATGACAAGAAAACATCTGGTACACAATAGCCACAGGATATTCTAGAGCCATGAAAATCCTTTCAATTCTTTCAAAGAAATATACGTGGAACAATTTGCTCCATCGAAGGGAAGAAGAATTGGGGTTGAAAAACATAAGAGAAAATTTGCAAGGTTGGGATTTGACGTACCTACTGCCCTTTTCATCTTAATCAATTATCTTAATTTAAGAGAGGAAGGAATAAGGAAAAAAATAATAATCTAGATTTTTATATTTTCATATATATTAATGATGCAAAACTTGGATTAATAATTAATATAATATAAATTTTATAGTAAAGTAATAAACGTTGTATTAGTTGAGAAATATATTGTTAAAGTTAAAAGCAGTAAGATTCAATGTTGTACATCTCAATTTATATAGTATTTATTACTTTTTTGTGAAGTGCATATTGATCACTTTCAATTACCATTGAATTGGGAGTTAATATATAAAAACAAAAAAAATGTGATGTAAAAAACATGAATATTATAGTTTTGGCAACATCATGTAACATTCATTCCATATCTTTCTCAAACTTCTCATTTTGTATGCTTAGAGGGTTTTAATAATAAATCCAATGTAAGGTGCCTTCATTCGATGAGATTCTTAGAAGATTGACAATGACGAATCTTAAAGCATTATATGTGATCTCTCATCATCCCTCAAGTTCTTTCTTCAACACAACATTTGTAATAACATTGAACCAATAGAATATTATAGTTATGATCATAAGGACTTGATAGTATCCATGTTATAAAGATAGCATCCCATTATCATCAAAAAATGACAATAATCGTATAATTATGCATAAACAGTTAAACCAACTCTCTCAATCATAATTGGGTTAGGAAATTAGCAATTTTTTTAACCCCCCATCAAAATGTTATCCCTTCTACATGGTATTGAAGAGAAACTGTGATCTATAAAGTAATCAAACTTTGTTGATTCAACACATATAAACAAAAATCAATACATTTTCATGGAGAAAGTTCTAAATGCCACTTAGGCTTGTAGCGTCCATTCATCAGCATGCTTATGAGCTTGGATTTGTACATGATCTTCTTAATTGCCAACATTATAATATTTGATTCATAAACATGAGAATTATAACCCACTTGCTTTGCCAACACTAAAACTTTGCGGACTTGAAATCCACACACCATTTCTTTATCTTAAGAAGAGATATTTTTCATCTAACTCACTACAAGGCCTTGATCTTAGTAGCCTACATGTAATGTTCCCAAATTTGCACATAGCAATTTGGAACATTAAATTTTGCTACTTTCACCTAGGAGAGGAATAAATGGGTAAGGGAGCCCATGAAAAATAAAAATATGAATAATTTCCACCTTAAGAAGGAAGGGGTTCACTTCAGGAGCTGAACTTTACACTTACAAGTGTGAACATGGGCAAAATAGATAAAGACATAGTCAAGTTTGACTAAGTCAACATGCACTCTTGAGGAGGAAGAGATCACCTAAGCTAATCGGTTCAATGTGAACAAGGATCAGCCTAAGACACATATGTAAACTAGATTGAAGATCCATAATGTGAAAAGAGGCATTGGAGGTGGATTAGTTGACCAAATCAACAGCGCAGCCACAAAAGGAGGGAAGCAAGCTAGGGCAGCGCAGTTTTGAAAGAAGAAGCTTCATGAAGAAGTCACCTCAACATTGTGTGGGGTCCGGGGTGAGGAGGCTCACCAAAGATAAAAGGAAGGCATAGCATCAAAGGAGATTCATTCATGTATTCAGATTTCTTGGTCTAGACACCAATTGCATACTTCAGCTGTTTAGCTAGATTTTCTACACTGCTTAGTGCAAGGAATTCTTGTGCGGGAATTCCATCCTCTCTTTGGATTAGCTTGTTTAAGGGATCAAGAGAGAATGATTTGATTTTCATTTCAGTATTTTTCTTGGGGCCATTTATTCATACTCATCCACAGCGCAGTCTTATTCAGAAAACTACATCCTTGATGCAAAGGAAACAACAACAGTGCTGCATCCTTTGATTGTGTGCTAGTCTTTACACCAGAAGCAAACAGGCCCCCCCAACGGAGTTTTTTAGTGAGGCCTTTGGCCATATTTCTGTATTGTTCAGCTATTTCATGTCATATTCATGCACATCTAATACAGAGATGTAGTAACTACGTTATCTCTATAGTACTACTTGTTATTTGTATATTTTTCCGGAAACCCTTGCCGGGTGTTTGTTTCTGCTGTATAAGGGGATGAACTTCCATTTCTTCATTTTTTGATTAATATAAGCTCTATATAAGTCTTGTTCCATCATTTTCTACATAAACCCTCAATTAAATAACACATTCCTTGCTTCAGCAGTTGTTGCATGAGCTAGGATATGGGGTTGTGGCTTATTTTAGCTGTATAGATTTGGGAGATCTGTTTATATGAGCTATAGTTATTTCTTTCACCTCTAATTCTTCATGTGAGTCGCATACCATGTCTACTAAGGGATCCAAGTCCCATTTCTCACTTTTATAGCGTTATTTTCTAAATACAATTGTTTATGCTCTATATTGCAGCATTTCCCCACCCGGGAAGGAGAATATAGATCATATTGTTGTTGAGCTTCTTTCATATGCTGATGCGATTTTATTTGAAATATAATGAGTTTTCCTTCATTACCATTCTCATGGTTTGCTGAAGCTCTACATTGGTAATAACTCATTTTATTCCCAATAGTGTAGTTGTTCCCAATTTGGGATATTATAGTGGTATCAGAGCATGATCTCTGGCACAGCCTGTGAGATCAAGCTATCAGAGAAGTGAAGAGAAGAAAAAAAGATTAGAATGATGGAGAGGATGAGATTACTCTCATCAGTGTTCAGATCTAAGAAGAAATAAGAAGAGAAATGCATTGAAACTCCAAGAGGGTTTCAAGGAGGAGAGAATTGCAATGAGACCTCTAGAAGGTTTCAAGAGGCAGAAGTAGATGCATGCACATCCTATTCTTGTATAGGAAGTGAAGAGCAAGGAGACCACTCAGAGCATGAAATTCTGAGTGGGTATTTGGCAGAATATAATTGTCAACCTAGGGCTTTCAAAGAGACCCTAGATTTTCTTAAATTTATTCAACTGAGAGAAGAAAGAAGACCTTGCAACAAAGAAGAGATCAAAGGCAATAGATTCCTATCGTCTAAATTTGATGGGTCAACTACAGCAAGAGCTTGGGCAAGAAATCTTGAGGCATTCTTCATACTTCATCCAGTGGAAGAGAGGGAGGCAGCAGAAGTTGCAGTGCTGCACCTGGAGGGTGAAGCCAATGCTTGGTGGTGCAGTCACTTAAACCACACAAGGGTGACTTATTTTTCTGAGCTCACTCAAGAGCTGATCAGAACCTTTGATGAGGAAAGATCAGAGGAGAGAGGACCCACACCACCATGGGAGGAGGCAAGTACCAGCACTGCCATAACCTTGAAAGACGACCTACCACATCGTGATTGGATACATTAACTTGGAAAATAAAGACTCACAGAGGTATGCATAAATTTCCATGTCTTAACATTTCAGAAATTTGTATGGAAAGGGTTGGAGATTTGTTTGCATATGGCACAAGATCAAATGATATTGCTGAGATAAAGTAGCAGGATTGCACTGTGTTGTGCAAGCTTGAAGGGTTCAAGGGAGATTTGAACCATCAACCTCATGTATCACTAATGAATTACACACAACCCTTGAGGTTGGAGTTTGAATTCTTGGAGGATGGAGTGAACTTTTCTCCAAACAAATTCATGCAGAAGCAAAATGAGATAGCCAGAACACCCTGGAGGAGGGTTACAGCGCTATCAAGAAGCTACAGTAAGGAGGCTTTTCCTTCGAGTCACTTGGATCCTTATGGGTTCAAGATAATCATTGATGAGAGATCTTTTCTTGGAGGTCTCTAAGGAGTTGCATTTCAGCCTCTTATGAAGTGCAAGGAGAAAGGTCTGATATGGGAGGATGGTAGCCTCTTTTGGACGAGTGCCAAGATGGAAAATGCTTAGAGGCATTCATCAATGGATAGGTGGATGTGGATAGAGAGCAAGAAGCTGGAAAGTTACTTGCAACTTTATGATACCGGGCTGCAGGAGGCAAGACTGTGTTGGCTACTCTTGAGATAGTTTGGCCATCATGTGGCATATCCTTCTTCTAAGGGTATGAGGGAGGAGGATACTTGGCAGAGTACTTGCATCATGGGGCAGCAAGGAGTGTGGATGCATTATGATGATATGGTCATTTTTTTTCACTGCATCAGTTGTATGATGGATGTATGATAAGGAAACAAAGACATTTGTTGCTTTGGAGGATCGAGAGAGAGCAAGGGAAGAGTTACTCTCACATTTTTCATGATGTTGCAATGGAAGGAGATGGCAACATTATGAGAGGAGTCTTTGACATTGAACATGTCAGAAGATGGATTTATGAGTTGGTAGGAGCCTACTTGCATAGGCCAACAATGTTGTCACTTGGGAGCATGAGCTTATTGGTGGAGTGTTCCTAGGATCACTTCATATTTGATGCACTTGGTGGGCATAGAGGAGGTGAGATTGATAGAGTGGTCGATGGAATCATTGGTTGCTGTGGTATGCTCTCCTTGACTTGGATGTCCAAGCATAAGAAGGAGGATTTTCATGGGGCATGTGATTCACTCCTCTTCAGATTGATATGCCATACCACTATGGAGGATTCATCTTGGATCTTGTCACCATCTTGCTTCCAGCACATGGTAAGAACTTTTTTGCTGCGCTTATTGATTGTTCATCACTATATTTGTATACTCTTACCATGTCCTTGTAGTGCATTTCTCTACAAAGGGGCAAGGTTCTCTTTAGACTCCATGGTCTATTTTTAGCCAACTATTATGATGGAGACAACCATCTAATGTATGATCCGGGGAAAGTATATGGTTGCTTCTTGTATGCTCAATTGACATATCCAGCCATCTACTATTTGCTAGTGGGTGTGATGACTTATACACCAATACATTTGTCAAGAGACAGCTTGCCATACCATTTCCTGAAGCTGTAGTGGGGAAGACTGCGCTGTGATCACTTGGGAGACTATTGGTACATTCCAGCACTACATAAAACCTTCATTATTTCTCTCATTATGATGTTGATCATGATCCTATGTGCTGATGTTATTCTTGCCTATATGAGGAGCAGGATTGGAGGAGGAACACATGGAGTGGGTGTGTTCTTGGGGGAAGAGCATCCCCACACTTTCTGCCTTACATGCTCTAAGGGGAGCATGGGAAGAGACATGGCCTCCACAGCAAAATATTTGTCTCTTTATGAGGAGGACCATGAGATGGTTTGGGCTAGCTTGATGTACAGCACTGGGAGAGGGACCTTTGGAGGTCTAGCTTCCTTCTTTCCATTGGAGGGCAACATGATAGCAGCCCAAGATCGTCAAATCCTTTACACTTGTCTTAATTGGAGAGGAAAGAAGTGTGGGGTAGGCTACTATGTCTACCATGTCCAAAATTTCAGCCCACCTACCTTGCCGGAGCTTCAGGTGGAGGATGATTTGCATGAGTTACCATTCTAGAGGGTGGCTCATTTTTCTTGGTTGATAGCTTGGGGAGGGGAGATTAAAATGGGGATGATGAATCCCAATCTATATAAGCCTTCATGCCCCAAGAGGACCTTCAAACAACCCATTGTTTCCTCCATGGATGATCCACTGTCACATAATGCCAGCTATTTAGATAGCATACACACTTGGGAGGGGAAACTTGGAGATGTATTGATGAATAAGAACCTTGATCCTTGGAGGATTTCATTGTATGAGGTTGTTGTAGGGGAGAAGAGGATGCTCTTTAGTCCTATCCTTGCAGTTGTTTTAGGACAAGCAACATTTGGGAGGGGAGGACTGTAATGTTCCAAATTTTGCACATAGCAATTTGGAACATTAGATTTTGCTACTTTCACCTAGGAGAGGAATAAATGGGTAAGGGAGCCCATGAAAAATAAAAATATGAATAATTTCCACCTTAAGAAGAAATGGGTTCACTTCAAGAGCTAAACTTTACACTTACAAGTGTGAACATGGGAAAAATAGATAAGGACATAGTCAAGTTTGACTAAGTCAACATGCATTCTTGAGGAGGAAGAGATCACCTAAGCAAACCGGTTCAATGTGAACAACGATCAGCCTAAGACACATATGTAAACTAGATTGAAGATCCATAATGTTAGAAGAGGCATTGTAGGTGGATTAGTTGACCGAGTCAATAGCGCAGCCAATAAAGGATGGAAGCAAGCTAGGGCAGCGCAGTTTTGAAAGAGGAAGCTTCATGAATAAGTCACCTCAACATTGTGTGGGGTCCAGGGTGAGGAGGCTCACCAAAGATAAAAGGAATGCATAGCATCAAAGGAGATTCATTCATGTATTCATATTTCTTTGTCTAGAGACCAATTTCATACTTCAGCTATTTAGCCAGAGTTGTTGCACTTCTTAGTGCAAGGAATTCCTGTGCGGGAATTCCATCCTCTCTTTGGATCAGCTTGTTTAAGGGATCAAGAGAGAAGGATTTGAGCTTCATTTCAGTATTTTTCTTGGGGCCATTCATTCATACTCAGCCACAGCGTAGTCTTCTTCAGAAAACTGTGTCCTTGATGCAGAGGCAGCAATAGCAGTGTTGTATCCTTTGATTGTGTGCTAGTCTTTGAGGAGGAAGTGCTCTTTCCCCCCCGAGAGTTTTTTAGTGAGGCCTTTGGCCATATTTATGTATTTTTTAGCTATTTCATGTCATATTCATCCATATCTAATACAAATATGCAGTAACTGCGTTATCTCTACAGTACTTCTTGTTATTTGTATATTTTTCCGGAAACCCTTGTCGGGTGTTTGTTTTTGTTGTATAAGGGGATGAACTTCCATTTCTCCATTTTTTGATTAATATAAGCTCTATATCAGTCTTTTTCCATCATTTTCTGCATAAAAACTCAATTAAATAACGTATTCCTTGCTTCAGCAGTTGCTGCATGAGCTAGGCTATGGGGTTGTGGCTTATTTAAGCTATATAGATTTGGGATATCTTTTTATATGAGCTAGAGTTATTTCTTTCACCTCTAATTCTACATGTGAGTCACATATCATGTCTACTAAGGGATACAAGTCCCATTTCTCACTTGTATAGCGTTATTTTATAAATACAATTGTTTATGCTCTATATTGCTGCATTTCCCCACCCGAGAAAGAGAATATAGATCATATTTCTGTTGAGCTTCTTTCATATGCTGGTGTGATGTTATTTGACATCTAATGAGATGCCCTTCATTTCCATGCTCATGGTTTGCTGAAGCTCCAGATTGGTAATAACTCAGTTTATTCCCAATACTGTAGTTGTTCCCAATTTGGGATATTACACTACACATAACAACTAGCTAACAATGCCAGTAATGAATAATATTTTTTTTTTATTTCTTTATTGTTATCATTCGGAAAACATACAAGGATTGGCTATGCTTCTTTGCTTCAAGGTTTGAGTTATTTTGTGTTTACAATGCCAGGGACAAATTTCTTTACTCGTTGTTCTCTAGCAAGAACATAAGGATGGATTTTCTTATTGGCTTTGCAAGGTAGAGTAAATTACCCCTAACATGAAAATAAATGTACCGTATCAATGCTAAGATAAAACCACCTTTTTGTTGTAATATTCCAATCAATAATCCCACTGTTGCTTAGTTACCATACAATTGATTAAAAATACTAAATTGTTGGATACCTAATCCTTTATGGGTAGGTGTGGAAGGCGAACAGTCACAAAGGAGTCCAAGTGACCTTGGAAGATGAATCCAAGATTCACACCATTGTATTATGAATGTACATCTATGGTGAATAATATGTATAACTCACGCTTATCTTTTCCCTTGTGTGTTTACTTACTCATTCACCATGTGTGTGTTTAACATGGTATCAGAGCCATGATGTGTGGAATTCTCAGCATTTATTAGAATAGAGGTCGTTACTATTTTTCCATTCCTCTGTTGTGAGAATACCAACCCTTGCTACTGCAAAGAGGAATATAATCTAACTGTCACAACTACATCTGAGCGTTTTACCTACGCATTAGCGTTTCACGTGCTGATCTACACTCCTCTAGTGCGTGGTTGCCTCCTTCTAGTGGCCTATGCAGGTCTACACTCAGCATTTTTGGCATTATGTCCCTCTCTTGTCATTCTCGACATTCTTTAGCAATAAAAAAACTGGAGGTTGAGCATTCACTTTCGAAGCTTGAATTCCGTGGAATATAAACAATTTGAAGTTGAATAGAGCGTATTCTATTATGCTATATGCAATGTGTTGAAGTCTGCGATGGCCCTTCATCATTTGTATTGTCTGATTTGGTAGGAGATATAGGGTCCAACCTGTAATTTTTGAACTCTCTGTGTATAAAAATGTTGAGGGAGTATCCTTACCTCCTCGCTCCCACACCTCCTCGGCCACCCTCCTTCCACTCCCCTCTCACGGCCCCTCCATACAATGATCCTTCCTCTGGAGTGCTCCTCCCTCATCCTGTCAAGCTCCATTTCCCTCTGCCAGCCCCGTTCGTCCCTTCGACTCCCATGGTGCTGTCACTCTTGGGTATTTAAAATCTGGCCAGGTGAGCGGAGCCTCACGAGTCATGAGTTAATAGCCAGTGAAAGCAGTTAAATGGACAGGCTCGTCGAGGTCTAGTGTCCTCGTGTCGGTTTTAAATATTTATACATCGACACCGCGAGTGAATGAGAGTGGCCTGGTCCTGCTCCTCTCATGCTTTTCTTGCATGATGCAACAATAATATGACATTTTTTTTGTGCCCATTTTTTATTTTTGCACGAGTCGACTAAATATTATTCTAATCATTCCCCTTCATCATCTCCAACGTAAAAGGGAAGGGAGTGAGAGTTGGTGGTGGTGACCCTGTGCTGCAGTCGACCACATCAGTTAACATAAAACTCTAGGCCTCGTGTCAGACGCTGCCGACGCTCTTTGACGACCAACATTTGCTGGTAAATTCACAGTATTCTTCTCAAACAAGTCATGTAAACACTTAAATTGTGATGATGTTCAACTGACCAATAGTTATTTTCCACCGTGAGACAGTGTGCACCTATGAATGCACTGTGACATTGGAAGTGGTATTTTAAGTGGAATTTGAAGTGGTGAGTATTCCTCATTGGAGGTTCATTCTCTACAAATTAGATTTGTTGGTGTAAAATACTTCTTTGAAGAGGAGTGAAATCATTTGCCTTAAAGGATTATTTCACAGTGGTTTTTTCTTCACATTTACAACATATTTTGCAGTGACATTGTATTGTACTCACATTGTGAGTGGATATTGCTTCTTAGTTCATAGTTGCAATCAGAGTTTGAAGTGTAACTTTGAGTTGTTGAGAAAATGGCTAAAATAAATTATGCATTAGAGTTGTTGAATAACCTCATTCATTCCACTATTTGTGATATGGTAACAATGAGCAAGAATGCTCTTTTTAATATTCAAACTTGCTTGCAAGATGCACAAGACAAGATTGAGTTTTTGCAGTTGGAGTCTCAGCTTCAACAAGATGAGCTTCAGCAAAATATTCATCATTCTAAACCTGTTTCTGTTCAGAAAATTGAGAGGGACTCCCATCACCAGCAAGAATATAAAGTTGAAGTTGGTTCACATTCAATACTCATTTCAGGAGCATATGTGTAGAAAGTTGTAGAAATTCAACATGCACCTCCCAAGCCCATAATTAGACCTTGGGAAGAGCTTGTCCACAACAAGCACAGAACAGGTCTTGGATATGACAAGGAGTTGTCCTTTCATATTCTGGACTACCCCAAGCCCATCAAATTTCAGAGTGTTAGATTTATTTATGACAGTTCACCTGCAGTTGTTCCAGATCCTGCTCCTCTTCCACAGCAACAACAACAACATATTGTAAAATTCCAACACTATGATCAAGTTGGCCATATGAAAGATCATTATTTCGATCTTCACCCATGCAAGAATTGTGGTCGGCACTCCCATTCTTCACACAGATGCTTCAAAAACAAGCCTCTTGCAAGAACAAAGATTCATCTTGAATGGATCGCTTCCTGGAAATGGGCATCAACAGCCAAGAAGATGTTTAAGTCACATCTCATAACTTGTTCTCGAATATTGAACAATATTGCAGTTGATTTTTCGCCATCATCTCACCTTGTACCTGATAGGGGAGAAATGGTGGTCATCTACAAGCTTCAAAGCCACATAAAGTGAGCCTGAGCCACAATCTCGCATTCCAGATTCAGATTTGTACCAGAGACACAGCAATTCAAGAAAGCTTGAGCCACAATCTCTCATTCTAGATTCAGAGTTGTAGCTAGAGACACAACAATTCAAGCGAGCTTCAGCCACAATCTCTCATTCTAGATTCAAATTTGTAGCCAGAGACATAGTAGTTCAAGCGAGCCTGAGCCACAATTCGTCATTCCAGATTCAGAGTTGTAGCCAGAGACACGGATGCCTATGAGCATGCCTTTGGTTGATGGACAACCTTAAACCATCTATGCGAGGTTCATATTCTTCCTCTTCAAATAATTTGGAGCACTTCCTCTAGTAGAAGATTTCATATTCTTTCCAGTTTTGGAAGAGTTCCAGGAACTGCAATAAGCGTTGTGTTCTAGTGTTGGTGGTCATCCCTAAACCACCTCTTTATGTCAAAATTTCGGAGAGTTGATTCAGCCTAAGTGCTACCATGCATACTTTGCAGATTTGTATTACAAATATCTTCTTGTACTCACACATACCCCTTCAGCTTAAGGGGGAGAAAGTTGGACACCTAATCCTCTATGGGTAGGTGTGGAAGGCGAACAGTCACAAAGGAGTCCAAGTGACCTTGGAAGATGAATCCAAGAGTCACACCATTGTATTATAAATGTACATCTATGGTGAATAATATGTATAACTCAAGCTTATCTTTTCCCTTGTGTGTTTACTTTCTGATTCACCATTGTGTGTTTAACTCACGCGTATCAAAGCTAAGATAAAACCACCTTTTTGTTGTAATATTCCAATCAATAATCCCACTGTTGCTTAGTTACCATACAATTGATTAAAAATACTAAACAAATGACTACTAGTCAAATATATTGCACTATGTATTTTATTTAATTAGATGACAAGGTTATAATGAGTCTTCTAATCTCCCAAAATGCTCAGTCTTTACGGCCTCTTAATTGAAGGAAAAGTAATAGTAATATTTATGTGTTTTGGTTTTGAATCGTAATAGAAGAATACCAAAATGTGTGTTATAGCATCATTTCTCACCCTCATATGATTCATGATTGCTTTTATGGCTTTGGGCACCCATTCCTACAGACTTGGACAAAATTCACTAAAAAACAGTGTTAAAATCCCCATACGCGGTTATGCCCAGACTTTTCCGCGTGTATACGCGAGTCCACATGTACTTTTCCGCGTATGCCATTAAAAATCATTAAAAAATATATTAAAATTCCCTATTTTCGGGCTGGGTTGATGGTTACTCTGGTAGTTCAACCACCCCAGCACGTGGCCAACTGTTTCCAATTGATGAAACTACTTTGAGGGAATATAAAAGCCCCTCATGTGCATGGCCTAAGGGAGAGAGAAATTTTATAGACACTATACTCTGTTGGAATCCCAGTTCAAGTCTGAATCCCTGTGCCTCCTGCACTTTCCCAGATTTATATTAGGAAACCCTTGTTTCCTGGAGATGTTCATCCATTTATATGCCATCTCGAGTGCACAAGTCTTGGAAGAATCTTAGCGAGGCAAGGGCGGGACGAATCCAGACGACAGTCTGCTCGAAGATCGTGGAAGGATTCAGGTGATCTCTCCACTTTTACTACTGTACATGCTGTTCGTGATAATGAAGAACCATCTTGTTCCTGAACTCGTGTGTTAATGTTTATTTATATATGTGAAAATATTATCATTTAAGCATTTATTATGGTTTATATAATGTTTCACATGGATTGCACTAACGTTTAGGAGAAGTATATGTTGTACAACTAGGTTTCTGTGCACGTTCTTTCTTGTTTTCCAGGTTGAAGGAGGAAGAAGGGTTGCTGGGGGTTTGGACCCCGTGGGATCTACATCGAACGTAGGACTACGGGTGAGTTCTGCTATCGTTGTTAACTAGTTTTTTGCATTCAAGTATGGTTGTGTGTGAGTCCTTCTGAATAGCATGCCCTGCTCTGTGGAGGTTTAGACCCAACAAACCTCTAGGGTGATTTTCCCCGAAACAGAACTGGCGACTCCACTGGGGACCACATTTTTGTGATTCCCCTGTTGGGTGGTTTCAGCTGTTTGATAGGTTTCCAACAGTTTTAACTTTTATTTCCAGTCCAGTTAACTCTTTCTTAGTCAGACTGAAGTCTTGGTTTCTTATCCAGGCTTGATCTTTTTTAATTTTCATTATTTACCTTTGCATACGCGGGTTAGTCTGTACACAGACGTGTATACATGCAGTTTTTGTTAAAGGAAGTCGCGTATACACGGGTTTCCTTTAGCACAGTTGCGTATGCACGCTTTTTTCTAAACTGTCCAGTCGCGTATACCTAGGTCAATTTTGAAATTTTAGGTTTTTTGGCTTTTTGGCCTTGTCTGCCTGTGGAGACCTGTTCCTACAGTGTCTTTGTATCCTCTGGATTGTGTAGAAAGTGGTCCTTGGTCTTTTCTCTCTCTGTTTTGGTTGAAAACTAGCTTTTTTGGCAAATCTTGTTTCTTGTGCTGGCATTTCTGGTTTGAGTACCAAGATCTCTTCCTGGGGATTCTTGGTTGTTCTGCTTCATCAGAACAGAGAGCTTTTTCTCATTTACTCTTTCCTACCTTTGTGTCTTGCTTTGCATTTCGATTTTTTCCCATTTCTTGGTTGGTTTTCTTGAGTTCAGTTGACTAGCTCTTGTTGCAATTTTTGAAGAGTCTTTCTAGGTTCTTTGAAGTTTTTGTTTGCTACAAGGTTGTACTATTCTTCTAGGCTGAGTGTTTGAGTTTCTTGTCTTCTTTTGCTCATATAAATCTTGCTATTAGCTAGCCCTATAAGGTTTAGAGCATTTTTGAGGTTTTTGCTTGAAATTCAGAGTTGTTTGGCTTGGAATTTGATAGTTTTTCTTGGTCTTTTCGAGCTCTTCCTTTTTATAAAACTCAAAAGCTCAAAAAACATTTTGTTTTGTCATTTGCTTTTGTTTTGCATTTTTGTTTTGTTTTGTTATATCTGTTGAAGCTTTGTTGAGGTTTCTTGCTTTTGGTTTTTGACTTGATTTTGGAAAGGAATTGTCATTGGTTTCTTCCTCTTGTTTCAAGCGTTTTTGGTGTCTTTATATTAAGAGTTTCTGATTTTGGGAACTAGCTTTCTAGACAACCAAAAAGAGATAAAACTAAAGGATCTTTGGGAAATTTCTCTCTTCTTTAGTAGATTTGCATCTTATAATTTGCATGCTCTTAGTGATTTGCATCAGGTGCACTTAAGCATTTAGTCATTTTCATAGTTTTTGTGAGTGTGGAGTTTGTTATTTGAAAAGAAAAATAAAATTTTTTAGTCTCGTAGAACCCGTATAGAAGTTTCTTTTCATTGAAAGACAATAACTGCATTTGCATGTATTTTGGTTTTTATTAATTTCTTTTCTGCGTCAAAATACCACAAGTTTCATTTTCGTATCCCTTTGACTTAACATAACGGCCAATTAAAATAAGCGATATAATTTAAAAGCAACTAGCAAGTTTTTATTAAGTGTCATACACCAACTAGCTAGGTTGTAGGGCCTTGGATTAGGTGAGTGGAGAGTTAACTCTCTAAGGCCGCTCAAACAAAACATAGAAGTTGATTAATTGAGCGAAATCCAACTCCGTTAGGTGGACCGGGAAAGCTCTCCTCCAGAGAGTCAAGCGCGAGGGGAAGTGAAGGCTGAGAAGAGAGATACCCCCTCTTTGATTTGCTGAATCTGACCTCAAGACCGTTCCGCCCGACTTCTGAGACGGATTGGTGCCCATAGTTGCCACTCTTAGGTTCCACATAGGTGACTGCGGGGGGGAATACCCGTGGTACCTGAGGCAGACGTCGTATCACTTTCAGCAGTAGTTCTGGGGGGTGCCCTTGCAAAGCTTGGGTACTTGTGCCAGCAAATGCTGTCATTAGGAGGTCGGCGTAACTGTTTCTGTTACCTTCGCTAGTAGGCCTGGGCCGTAATTATCCCAAACTACTTTCGGGAGGTCCTATATTTCGCTTTCTTGTATTTTGGTGTCCGGTCCTAATCACCCGGAGCGAAAATACCTGAAGGATGTTTGCTTGATTGTATCTCAGGGATTTCTTTTTGTAGTGAGTGCTCTTTGCTCCTAGCTTGCCTAGCTTTATATTTTTTGAGTCTAATTAAAATTTGTTAAAGTGGTTGATCAAGCACCTCGTCGATCGAGGAGAATCCGGGGGTTATCTCCCGAGAGTTCAGAGCCTTCTTCAAGAAGGCGTAGGAGTAGTTTAGCAGGTGAGTATCACCCAGTGACGTCTGACGCAGTGGAGAGAGATCCTCCACAAGGGTCTGAAGGTTTCGTAGCTGATTCTGGTGTTGGTCCCGAGAGGAGCGCTCCGCTCACCTCGCGAGTTTTATTTTCGCAGGAAGAAGAAGTTCAAATAGAGGAAGTACCTGAACCCTCTGTGTCACTTCCATCTCCTCTTCCTCCTGATTATCCGTTCGTTGTTGAATACATCGGACCTGAGTCAGAGAGACCGGAAGATCCTCTGTATTATACATACCTTTCGATGGCCACAACTGGGAACGTGGCTTCTGCTGTGAGTGCTGCAGGCATTCAAACTCCTGCTTCTGTTGAAGGAGGGGGCACTATTGCTATATCTTTGATTGCTTCTAGTACTGCTGTGTTTGGCTCTGGTTTCACCCAAGCACATGCTTCCCAATCTGGTCCCTTCTGTTTTGGAATGCCCACTAGTGGGATTCCTTCTTTTTCCTTTTCCGTTGCTGCAACTAGATCTACACCCATGTCTTCCATGGCTAGTGGATCGGCTTCTTTTCAAGGGTTCCCCTTCGGAACTGGACATATTCCTAGTTCGAATCCTTCTTTAGGGTCCTTTCCATTTACTTCTCAGACCCAGAGTTTCAACCCTTGGTCTGGAGGTCAAAGTTCGACTACTTTTACAGGTTGGAACCCTGTATTCACTACAGCGGGGGCAGGGAATCAGTTTTACGCAGGTCATCAAGGGAATGCTTCTTTCCCTTCGTCGAGTGCTTATCAGACCTTTTCTCCTCTATCTAATGCCTGGAACCCCTATCAGGGGCTTTCCTCTTCATTTCATACTTCAGCGGGGGGAACTGGTCTGGGCTTTGGTAACTCTGCGTTGGGAGGAGGTTCTTCTCCTTTTTCTACGAGTCCTTTTTGGCAACCTGGTGCCTCATCAAATCCAGGGTATTCTTTTCAGAATGTTGGGAATTCATCCTATCAAGGATGGAATCCTCAGGCTCTGCCTCGTTTACCTTTTCTGGCAACGTTAAACTTGCCAAATCTGTCGAAATTGACTAATGATCCAATCCTTTATAGTCCGGGGTGGCCTCCGGTCCCGACCAAACTTCCTTCGGACATTCCAAAGTTTGAAGGTAAAAATGGCGAGGATCCGGCTGATCACATCACTACCTTCCATTTATGGTGTTCTTCGAACTCCCTGATTGATGATTCGATTAGGTTGAGATTGTTTCAACGCACCCTAAGTGGAAACGCTGCCAAATGGTATATTGAGCTAACCAGGGGAAATTTTGCTACATTTGGAGAACTGGCTGTTACATTTCTAAACCATTTCCAGTTGCCTGTCCGATATGATGCCGAGACTGAACTCTTAGCTAATTTTAAATAGGACGACACAACCCACATTTCTGACCATATTTGGGAATGGCGGAGAAAGAAGAGGCTTATTAAAGCTCATATTCCAGGTGAATTCCTTTTGGAATGGTTTCTGAAATCTTTGTAGTCAGATATTTCGAAGGACGTATCCCTCTCAGGGGTATTTTCTGAGGAGCAGGCCATTTTTAGGGCCCAGCAGTTGGAACTGATATATTCTCAGTCTGGGGTCCTCCATAAGTATTTTCCCAATGCTCCTCGCTCCAAATTAGATTTATCCAAAACTAAGCCTGGTCCTCATGGTGACGGACTGATTGGATCAATCAATAGTGGTGCAGCCAGCCTGCTTACTCAATTGCAGCAGTTGTCTTTGCAATCTGCTCCTTCTAGTCAGGTTGTGCCTGCTGAGTCATCACCTTCCCAATCTTTGTCCATAAATGTTGTCCAAGCTTCTGATCCCAAAGGAAATCAACAATCCGAAGGGAAGAAGAAGGGACGAAATAATAAGAAAAAGGGCAAGAATGGGAAGGGTAATGCGAATAAAACCAACGAGCATGTTGGTGAGGGTCAAAAGGAGAAAAGGAAAGTGAAGTTTCCATGCAAGTTGTGTGCTGGAGACCATCTTACACACCTTTGCCCTAAAATTCAGGATGCGCAGCGCTTGTTAGCTCAGCAGGGTTCTTCCAGTTCCCAGGCTGTGTTGACAAACCCTTTTCCCCAAGGGCAACAACTAGTTGTTGGCGTGAATCAAAATCCTGGGGCTTCCTCTGGGGGCACCCAGGAAGGGGAAATTCCATCAAACATATTCATGATGAGTGCTCACGTGGATGTCGCTACGAGATCCCGTGATTATGGCGGAGAAGAGTCTTCGAAAGCTAA
The DNA here is from genome assembly GCA_034641835.2 of Pinus albicaulis. Lineage (NCBI taxonomy): Eukaryota > Viridiplantae > Streptophyta > Pinopsida > Pinales > Pinaceae > Pinus > Pinus albicaulis. The sequence goes on from CM076578.1 coordinate 1,945,865,726, forward strand.
GGATGCTCCTGATGCTACTGAGCCGCTTCACATTACAAGGCCTACTGTTGAGCCTATACCTCGGATGCCCAAAGCATCTACCAAGTGGTCGACGATTAATCCAAACGCTAGGGCTGCCCAGAACTACTCTGTTGTGGAAGATCTGGCGCAGAGTCCTTGTGCCATGTCGGCTTTAGAGGTGCTCCAGTCTTGTCCGGCTCAACGCAGTGCTTTGCTCACTGCCATTGGGGCTATTGATCCGAAAAATTCTCTTCTGATTACATTTGATATGACTAATTTTAAGAAGAGACTCCCCCATCATATGGCTTTTCATATTAAATCATCGTACCGGAAGTGAAATATCTTTCGGACGGTTGTTGATGAGGGTGCTTCCACATGCGTGATGTCTCTCACATGTTGGAAGACGATTGGATCTCCCAAAGCTGTTCCATCTACCACTCTTCTGACTGCGTTTGATGGTCATTCTCACAGACCCCATGGTATTGTCCCAACTTTTCCTATCTGTGTTGGGGGCAAAACTATCAATATAGAGGTTGATGTAGTTGATGCAAGCTTGGACTACAACCTTCTGTTGGGGAGAAACTGGATTTATGAGATGGATGCCATTGCATCCTCATTATTTCGGATTATTTGTTTCCCTCATGAAGGGAGGATTGTTACAGTGGACCAAGTTTGGTGTCCTCCTGTAGACGAATCGTCTATCGACTCATACGTTCCAAAAAGTTGGATAATGCGGCGCTTTGTTGAGAATTTAGGAATTGGAATATGTATTCTTCCTGGATGGGTACTTTGAAGTATTCCCCCTCCTATGGTACACATAGTAATGCAATTTCATCCTCGAGGCTCCTCTCGAAGAGAGTTCTTCAGAACTCATGATTTCTCGGACCCTTGGACCTTACCTTCCCCTCTTGCTGCATTCGCCGGAGATGTATTAGCCACCTTTTTTCAATTATATCAGTTGGTGGCTAAATATTCTTTGCAGCCTTCAAGAAACAAATTCAATCCTGAAACTTGTTGGTGCTTGAAGACTGTCGGTAAGATCACAAACTGCTGGTTGGTTCTTCATACTTTTCCTTCTCCCCAGCCTCTGATTCCCCAAGAAAATCCAAGTCAAGTATTGCTGCATCCTCCTCCTTTTTCCCCTCCCTTTCCTCCATTTTTACCTTCATCCTCCAATTGCCTTTTCTTCATAAAAAATCCCACTAAATCATGTATTACCCCTTATTCCTCCATTAATTTCTTTTTCCCAAGGTTAAAAACCTACTTTTTGACCTATCAGAACCTTTCTCCTTTTTCAAAAATCAGTTAAAAACCATAGAAAAACATACGTTTCTATGCGTTAGGCTTTAGCCCCTCAGGCTAAGCTCCTGCTTTCTCTCCATCCATATGTCCCCACGCCAGAACCGTGTGCTAAGTCCGCTGGGCGCTTAACTCTTGGAATTGATTTATTACCCGAAAACATTGAAAAACCTTTGTTAAACGCAAAATTGGGTTTTATTTTATTTTTCATAAAGTTCCCCACCGAAGAAATTACATTAAAACTCGACCGTCGATCTGTCCCACGGATCAACGGTGCGGAGTGTACCCCATACCCTGGTGGACCCCCCCTTTTTCCCCCGCACTCGTTTTCAAAACCGTGGTATGTATCCCGCACCGCTTTCCGCGTTTAATGGCTTTCCCCCCGTCGGCCAGCGATTCCACACGCTGGCCGACGCGTGTCCGCCACTTCATTCCAAAACCGCCGTACAATGGCCATCACCCACGCGTTAAACCTCGTCCCTTGACCCTACAGCGGGATTCACCCCCGCCGTCGGATCTGGGCCCTCCCATCCGACGGTCCCTGATCGCCTTTCCCGCTCACTCTTTAACAGACTTACCCGTTGATTAAATCTTCCCCGGCGCATTCAAGAGCCGATCCCCACCGTCGATCTCCGCAGATCGACGGCTCTCATTTGTTCTCCCGATTCCGTCGCACGGTCCATCTTTTCCTCCGTTGACTGTTCAAAACACCCCTGACCGTTGATCGCCATACGATCAACGGCTCTGACCGCTCCTTTCTCTCGCACGCCTTCCGATGCAGTCTATCCATATAACACAGGATTTTCTCATTTTTCTCGTATTTTGCAGGGAAAAGTCGTTTGTTCGTGTTTTAAACAGGGTTCTCAAACCAGGAGGGTGACGATCCTCTATGTCTAAATTTCTCTGTAGAAATCATGAGCAAGGTCATTTTTCACGTTTCATCGGTGTTCCTAACGGCACTGATGCCTTTTTCTACCTACACAGCCCTACTCAGCGAAGAATACCGGCAAAAACAATGCAGAGGAAGAGTATCGGGCTTTGAAGAAAGAATGAACCAGAGCAACAGTTTTGTGAATAGATTAATGGGGATTACGGCCAAGACGGTTATCAAAATGCCTAATCCCCGGCTTAGAACAAAGATTAAAGAAAAACCTAAAAGTGTTCATCAGACAGATCGCCTCCACCGCCATACTTTGAGGCGAATTGATTCCTCAACCACCACAGTGCCACCTATTGCCTCAGAATGCTCAATCAGAGGATGAATTTATTGAACAAGATCAGATATTATGCCTCGGAACAACCAAAGAAGTTATTACTGCACCAGATTTAAATGACAGAATGTTTGCAGAGTAACCCTAACAGTACGCAGAGCCTCAAAGGTCAACAAAAGCTCCCTTCGAGCTTACTTCTTAAGTGTAAACACATTAATGCAATGTAACACCTGTAGAATTTCTTCATCGAGCCTCACGGGGTCAGGAAGACATTAATTCTGCGTTAATTGTATTTGAGATCCTTTGATCAGATCTCACCTCCTCATCCTTCTATAAATACTCCAGAAGAAGATGAGTGAGGGGTTGGATTATTTGGTTGTCAATGTAATTGCTGAAGCGCTGTAGCTGTTTTTGAGTGGAAAACTCTTGACTGTAAATAGTGGTTTCATGGGCCCTTGGAGCTCTGCTTGTAACAGATAGGTTAAGGTTGTGAGGAGAGGTGAATTAAAACATTGGACTTGAAGATTGTAACCGGTTTGAAGCAATCAATACAAGCCGATTTATGGGATCCTGGTCTATGCTGATGGTGATGTTATTCTCACTGTAACTTGTCATTTTATTTCTGTTTTCAATTTGTTTCATTTTCCACTATAAAGAACAGTTTAAACAGTGTTAGAGTTTGCTGCATATCAGTGACCTTCTCTGGCTGAAAAATCTTTATCCCAATGTTTTCTTCTAATTTGTGTTATTTAGAAATGATTTAATTCAGTCTAAGCACAGAGATGCTGGCGTTCCCTCATCTTTTCGTCACTGCTGAATGTTATTTTTAAATGTTACTTTCATATATGTTGTGTAAGGAATGAATTGAGGAAATCAAAGGTTAGCCCTGAGTCCCTTTCTTGTTTGCTCAACTATCGGATCGTTTCCCTTAGGATGTGTCAAAAGCTGACTAGTTTCAAAGCACTTATCAGATATTAGGCCATTCCGTGTTATCTTTGTGATTGTCTTGGAAGTAACTAAGTAAAGAAGAACTAGGAGAGGATCAGGGTGAGTCCTAGCCCACTAGTTTCTGCTCCAAAGGTTGCCTTCAAGTTTCCCTTCGTTTTTAATCTGTGTTCTATTAGAAGTGTATCAAAGGCTGGATAGTTTCAAAGTACTTACCAGATCCTAGTTTGCTTCTATGTTTTCCTTAAGTGCCTGGTCAAAGGCTGGCTAGTTTCAAAGTACTTACCAGATCCTGGGCTGCTCTTTGTTCTGCATCTGTTAAATTCCCTTTCTTTTTGTATCACCCCATTCCATAAATCAAACTTCAAAGAGATCCTTAGGCCTAGATGACTTGCCCTATAGATCACTCTTGAACCTGGTTGTTTCAATTAAATTCTCTTATGACTCCATAGCCCAATGGATTGAAAACTTGCCATCATCTTTCTTTAGAGTCAAACCTTATTTTGTTCACTTGCAACTTCTCACCTTTGAACCTATTTGCATATAGATCTTTCCGTCTTAGACAGCAACTATGTTCAACCATCTGAGAAAACCAAACAAAACCCTTGGCCTTCATAACTAGCCTAATATCATCACCCTAAACCTCAAAGACAATATCCATCTTTGTACATATTGGAGAGATCCCTCTCCGGATTCAGGAGGGCTAGATCCTAGAATCCCAAAGTTGGTTGAAATGATGTTAACTCTGTGATCGGACTTTTCCAATCTTGCTTGTTACAGAGACCTAACATTTCTGGCGACTCCAATGGGGACACTTTTAATTCAAAATCTCTGGTTCCATGACAATTGTTCTATTTTGCAGCTAAGCCACCAGGAACTAACATTTCTGGCGACTCCGCTGGGGAACTCCTTACCCAGAATCTTCATACAACATCTTGAGAGTAAAAAGCAGCCTTTCCAAGCACTACCAAGAAAATGGTAATTAAGATGAAGATCAATTGAATCAGTGACAAACTAGGTCAATCCTAGGATTCTTTTAAGTTTTTATCTAACCTTGGAAAATCAGCTAGCTTAGCCATAAGGATAGACTGTCTTTGTTTCATGACCGTAGCTAAGTTTCGAGGCAAAGTTAGGACATTCTTTTAAAAAAAACCACAAATATAAACAATTCAGAAAATACCAAAAACATTTCAGATTGGTAGTAAAACACTAGTTTTGATATCTTGTATACGTCTTTGATGTGTTTTACCCTATACTCTTAGACAGAGTCTGGAAAGGGCCAGGTAGCCTCTGGATCTCATCCTCTTTTGGGGGTGACATATCTGGTGAATGCCCTCCCAGTCAACCTCTGGTTAGAGTTTGTTGTGTTTTGAGATATCCTTGAAAAGGAATGTTTCACAAACACTGTGGTGGACAGTGTACTCCTTTGAAAACACTCTGAACCTTCCACCTGGCGACTCCACCATCCTGAACAGACCTTAGAAACTCCACTGGGAAGAACCCTTATCATTATAAAATCATTCAAACTCAGTTAGAGGACTGTAGGATTCAAATTGAGAAGACAGATTAGTTAACCGTCTAAAGATTGTCATATCTGGTTGAACTTCTCTTGTTTAGTTGGGTCTAAACCTATAAAAATTGTGGCTCCTAAAAAGATTCACACTAGAGCCCATCCTGACCCCGATCCTCCTGAAATAGTTGATAACCCAGAAGCAATCCTTAGGAGGCCTCCTAAGATACAATTTTCAACTACTTTCAGACCACCCCTAAGAGCTAATTCAGTCCCTGAAAACCTTTCAGCTCTTCATGAATCACAAATTGACTTATTAAACCCATTCAGAACTAGGTCATTTGGTGATTTAGATCAATTAGATTCTGAGCCTACACTTTCATCTCCCGAAACCAGTGAGACCCTTGGAAATAGAGAAACAACACCTCCTGATTTACATTTCTTACATAATCTAGGTGTCTCTCATCCAAGGTCAGCTCAGAAATCTACTGCTGTTCCATCCACTTCTCTTCACCATTCATCCACTGTTCAAACCACTCCACTTCAACCCACACCTCCTCTTGTAAATCCACCCCCACCACATATCATGGCAGCATGGTATGCTCCCTTAGACCTTCCTGTACCATTATTCAATCTTCCACAAGATTATCAGTCCAAAATTCCATTATATGATGCTAATAATACCATAACAGCATATCAACATGTGGACAAGATGAATGACTACTTTGACAGAAATGAAATCGATAATGAATCTGTCAAAATCAGATTGTTCGCTCAAAGTTTGGGGGGAGATGTGAGAAAATGGTTTAAAGGTTTAACCCCCCATAGTATTAACGACCTTCAAGCCTTCCATCAAACATTTTTAAACAAATGGGAAGTAAGGAAAAACCCTCTCCAAGTCCTTGCCGACTACAACAATCTCCATAGGAACCCTGGGGAAAGTGTTCAAGCTTATTGTACCAGATTTAACAGTGTGTATAATGCACTTTCCCCTGAACTGAAACCTCCTCAGGGATCAGCCTTAAACAAATTTCCGGAAGGGTTCGATCCAGACATGACATATTCACTCAGAGAAAGAGTCTTTGCAACCCTTGAAGATATGCAAAGAGGTGCTCTTTCTGTGGAGGTAAACCTCATGGAGAAGAGAGCGAGGATGAAAGCTGAAAAGAGAGTATCTTTTAGAGAGGAATCCACCCCTTCTTCTTCAAGCTCAAAGATGGAAAGAATGATGGAAGAAATGATGAAGAAAATGAGCATTCTAGAGAGAGCACAAGCAAGTCTAAATCAAAACGCTCCTCAAAATAGAAACCAAAACCAGAATCAAAATCTTAGAAGAAATCAGCCTCCAAACAGACCCAGGGAAGATGATCAGCAGGTCATTCCTCCCTTTCATCAGAACTTTTTAAGTGAGGTTGAACAAACAGATCAAATAACAGAGGAGGATGATATAAACTTATTTGGGGTAGATGATGATGACTTTGGGGTTCATTATGATGAAAAACAAGGTCTTTATACGCCTTGCGATGACAGAAGAGATGATAATCAGAATTACTATCAAAATATGGAAAACGCTGTCATAGAGCCTTTAAGGGAATATGAACTCAGAAGTAGATCTAATCAACAAACCCCCAACAATAAAACCTCTGACAAACCTTCTCAAAACAGCACTGCAACCAAGTCTAAAACAATCAAACAAAAGGACAAAACAGTGGCTGTTAATTCTGGTAATGGTAAAGAGAAAGACACTCAAAATATCGAAAAACAGAGTGCAAACATTAGTAGTACTAGCACATCGGTTAGTACTCCTGCGAAAACAACTGTTTTAACTGTAGATAAACCAAATCAGCAAGCTGTTATTGCTGATAAAGTGGCAGTAAACAAGGCCGAAACCAATGTTTTAAAGAGTCAAAACCTTTTTAGCCTAGAACAGGAAATCTCAAAGATCAAAATCTCTGTTCCTTTGACTGAGTTAGCTGCCCAACATGTGTATAGGTCCAAAATTTTGAAGGCTTTAAACTTAGAAGATAACGAAGATACTCTCAATCTTAGTGATGACCAACCAGAGCTTATTTTTGGCCCAAAGATTGAAGGAAAGTTCCAAGAAGGTCCTGTCCCTCCCTTTTATGTAAGCCTAAACATTCATGACAAAATTCTCCATAATGCTATGCATGACTCAGGTGCTTCCCATAATTTAATGCCAAAAGCTTTAATGGAAGGCCTGGGTCTTGAAATTACCAGACCTTACAAAGATCTGTACTCTTTTGACTCAAGCAGAGTTAAGTGTCTAGGATTGATTAAAGATCTCTGTGTTAATTTAGCCCAAATTCCAGCCAAATGTTTAGTCATGGATGTTGTTGTGGCTGATGTCCCCCCAAAGTATGGAATGTTTTTATCACGGTCTTAGGGGGCTAAGTTACAGGGGACCATGCAAATGGACATGACCTATGCAACTATCCCTGTCTTCAATCAAACTAGGAGGCTTTATAGGGAATCCCACATGCAGTACACAGTAACAAGTCAGGATCGGCCTCAAAACTCCCCTCTCTATGCTAAAAACACGAGCCTTGATTCTTTTATCATGTTTAATAATGAAGCACTCACAGAACAAATTATTTCAACAGAATCCATGGCTGAGATGAAAGAGGAGGAAAACAACGCTGAAGTGCCGAAACAATCTGTTGTGTCTGAAGATCCTAGCAAACTGAACACAGGTCTTGAACTGCAAGTTATCAATCCTTTGAACTTAAAACTTAACAGTCAGAAAGACAGTCCTCAACCCGATGAGAGACTTGAGGAATCAAATGATACAAAGTCCATACGCCAAACTGAAAATCTACCTCTCTGGACTATGTATTTTGATGGGTCATGCACCAAAACAAATGCAGGTGCAGGTGTCTGGATCACTAACACTGAAAATAATCATACAGAATGTATCTCATGCAAATTAAACTTTCAGTGTTCCAACAACATAGCAGAATATGAATCCCTTCTCTTAGGCTTGCATCTTTTGAAAAAACTAGGTGCCAAGAGAATCGATGTTTATGGAGATTCCCAATTAATCATTAGGCAAGTTAATGGGGAGTATAATGCAAATCACCCAAGACTTAGGGCCTATAGGAATGATGTCATTGATCTTTTGAAAACATTTGAGGAGTCCTCTTTATCTTTTGTCCCAAGAAAAAGAAACATTACAGCCCACAATTTAGCCTTTGCTGCTAGAACATGCCCAATGCTGTATGATGACGCCTCTCAGATAAAATTCAGACCAGCTATCCCAGATAACAAGAAATATTGGCAGGTATTTGACGGAGATAAACAAATAGAAGACTTCATGCAATTCAGAAATGAGTTTGAACCCCATAGTTCAGATTCAGACTATGATACAGACTGCAGTGAAGAAAATTTTCTTGGTGAAGAAGAACCATCTCCACAGCTGGTAGATATAAACCTTCAGACTATCTCATCTAGCAGCCAAACAGAATTAAGTGCAAAATCTGAAACAGAAGAAATGGAAACTCTGCATTCTAGTACTGATAGTCTACCCAAGGGTTTGGCCCCTCTCGAGGAACTGTTTGATTTTGATGATGTGGCCAACAAACCAAAACTGGAACCTGTGGAAACTGAAGTGGAAGAATGTAATATAGGCAGTGAGGAAAAACCGAGATTGATCAAACTGTCTAAAACTTTACCAGCTCACATTAAACTCAAATATTTAGAGCTGTTTAAAGAATTTTCTGATGTTTTTGCATGGAGTTACGAAGATCTTAAATCCTATGACACTGAAATAATACAGCACAAAATCCCTCTTAAAGAAAACCAAAAACCATTCAAACAAAAACTGCGCAGAATCAACCCTGCCCAGCTGCCATTGGTTAAGAAGGAAATTATGAAGATGCATGATGCTGGTATTATTGTCCCTATTAGATATTCTGAGTGGGTATCTAATCTGGTGTCAGTTAGAAAAAAGACTGGAGAAATCAGGCTTTGTATAGACTTCAGGAATTTAAACAAAGCTTCATTAAAAGACAACTACCCTTTACCCAAGATGGATCATATTTTGCAAAGGGTGGTAGGGTCTAAAAGAATTTCTTTGCTGGATGGCTATTCAGGGTATAACCAAGTCCTAGTCCACCCTGATGATCAATTAAAGACGGCTTTTACTACACCTTGGGGCACTTTCATGTATGTGAAAATGCCTTTTGGTTTAATGAATGCTGGAGCAACCTTTCAGAGAGCCATGGACATAGCATTCTCGGAAGAATTGGGCTTCTTAATCATTATCTATCTTGATGATGTAACTGTGTTTTCAAAAACAGATGAAGAACACTTAGAACATTTGAGGAAAGTTTTCGAGAAGTGCAGAAGGTTTGGGATATCTTTGAACCCTAAGAAGACTTTATTTGGTCTCCAAGAAGGTAAACTTCTTGGGCATATCATTTCCGAGCAGGGCATCAAGATAGATCCCATGAGGATTGAGGCCATATTGCAAATCTCTCATCCTCGAAATATCAAAGAGTTGCAGTCTTTCATTGGAAAGATAAACTTTTTGAGAAGGTTCATCCCCAACTTGGCTGAGCTCCTTAGAAATATCACAAACATGTTGAAGAAGGAGCAAGGGGTAAAATGGACCTCAGAAGCAAAGACATCCTTTGAGCTGGTGAAACAAGCGTTAACCAAAACACCGGTTCTCATAAGTCCTGATTTTTCGAAAGATTTTTATATCTTCTCATTTGCATCAGAACATACTATAGCTGCTGTCCTTTTATAGAAAAATCCACAAGGGCAAGAGCAGCCCATTGCATTATTTAGCAAGGCATTGAGGGATGCCCCTTTGAGGTATAACATTATGGAAAAACAGGCTTTTGCTTTGGTAAAAGCTTTAAAAGACTTCAGGGTATACATCCTTCACTCCCACATTATTGCCTTTGTCCCAAATTCAGTTGTAAAGGAAATTCTGACCCAGGATCCAGATGGTAAGAGAGGTAAGTGGATTGCTGTTATTCTTGAATATGATTTAGAGATTAAACCCACTAAGCTTATCAAAGGACAGGGTCTAGCTAGGCTAATGGCTGAATCAAATTGTGAGGTTCTAGATATTAATATGATTAATACTTTGGATGATCAAGAAGAATTCTCAACCCCCATTGTTGAAGATTATTTTGCGAATTCTCCTTGGTATACTAATATCGTTTATGTTTTGCTTAATTTAAACACTCCTCCTGGTTTATCCAAAACAAAGGCAAGATTCCTAAAGTTAAAAGTTGTAAACTATTGCATTATTGATAAATGTCTTTATTGGAAAAATGCTAGTGGTATATTGCTTAAATGTTTGCCTGAGTTTGATGCAGAAAAGATTAAGCAGGAATTCCATGAAGGAGAGTGTGGAGGCCATTTGTACAGGAAGTCAACAGCCAACAAAATTTTGAGGGTTGGTTTCTATTGGCCTACTCTTTTTCCTGATGTGCACAAACTTACAACCACTTTCCATAAATGCCAATTGTTCGAGGGCAAGAGAAAATTTCTACCCCTTCCCCTGCATCCAATTACTGTTGAAGCCCCTTTTCAACAGTGGGGACTTGACTTCATAGGAGAAATCAACCCATCATCTTCTGCTCAACATAGGTGGATTCTTACTGCCACAGACTACTTCACTAAGTGGATAGAAGCCATTCCATGTAGACAGGCCAATGATTCAGTTATCATTAAATTCATAGAAACTAATATCCTTTCCAGATTTGGCTGTCCTACCAAAATCATTACAGATAATGCGGCAGCATTTGGGTCAAAGAGAATGGTAGAATTCTGTCATAAATACCAGATAGCATTGGGGCACTCCACCGCCTATTACCCTCAAGGTAATGGACTTGCAGAGTCTTCCAACAAAAGCTTAGTGAACATAATAAAGAAACTGTTGGAAGGCAACAAGAAGTCTTGGCACATAAAGCTGGTCCATGCACTATGGGCTGACAGATTAACATTGAAGAAATCCATTGGTATGTCACCCTTCCAGCTTGTATATGGTACAGATGCAATTTTTCCTAATAGCCTTGGTGTACCAGTTATGAAGTTAATTCAAGAGTTGCATACTGAAGAGAATGACATAATCAGAAGAATAAATCAGACCATCCATCTTCAGCAAACCAGAGAGGAAGTGTACAACAAAGCATTACAGAAACAAGACAATATCAAGAAGATATTTGACAGAAGAACAAAGGCCAGCAATTTCAAAATTGGGGACAAAGTCTTAAAGTGGGACTCAAAGAGGGAAGACAAGGGAAAGCATGGTAAATTTGACAATCTGTGGCTTGGCCCTTACTCCATTCATTCAGTTGCTGGAAACAATGCATTTTTCTTACAAGAGCTGAATGGAGCAGAATTGTTTGGGGGTCCTGTCAATGGCAGGATGCTTAAGCATTACCTTTCTTAAGCTATTCTATGTTTTGAAGCCTTTTTACCTTTTCCATTGTAAATACTTCATCCATCATTTGTATTCAAAGTTATGAAAAATCAAAAAATACAAAAACAAAGAAAGAAAGAAAAGAGGGCAGAAATGAAAAACAAGAAAGGCAAGGCCCCATGCCAAAAAAGAAAAATAGATCTGAAAGTGTGCAAGCTTAAATGCCACTCCTTGAAACACACTTCTAATTGGTCAAACTGTTTAATCTTGACTAATTAGCTTTCAATTTTCTGCTGATAGGGTAGCAAATTTGATTTGCCAAACTGTCTAATCTTGGCTTATCAGTAGATAGAATAGGGTAGAAATTAAGGTTCAAACCAACTCAAAATCTGAACCAAAGTTTCCAAAAGATGACTCAAAACTACTCCAATTTCTGAGTCAAATAGAAAAGCCCTGGTTCTAATTCGCTCACAAATTGAACCAGAGGAAACATGAAGATAGCTCACTGAAAAGAAAAAAACAGAGCTGTGAATATGAGAGAAGGCCATAATGAGAAAATTTTCAGATCTTAAGCCTTCTGTTTTGATTTAAAGTTTTCTGCAAATTATAATCTATGTGCAGCTTGTTTTTATGTCATAGATCATAGCAAGTCGAACAGCTCAATCTTGACTTGACTATTTTTAAATTTCTGTTGTAGAATTTAGAGAATGAAAGTTTGTTGGACTGTTTAATCCTAACAAACAGTAGAATAGGTAGAGGAATATCTGAGCTCAACTGTTTAATCTGAGTTCAGGGAGAAATAAGGAGTAGAAGCAGATTAGATTTCCTGTTTTCAAAAGAATAAAATGTTGTGTAAAGAGTTTGCCAATCCAAGTGCACTCTGATGAAGAAAAAATGTTAGATCAGTAGGATTGGGGTAGGTAGAAGTTGTATTGATGAAATTCATCTCTCTTTCATGACTGACATTATTTTGTCCAGAAGAAAAGCAAGAGCAAGTGATGGGTCAGACACCAGTCATCATCCCAGAGAAATCAAGTCTGAATTCTTGATACCTTCAAGAAGACACCATCCCCAAGTGGAGCCACTGTTAGCCACCTGTATTTTTCAATTATATCAGTTGGTGGCTAAATATTCTTTGCAGCCTTCAAGAAACAAATTCAATCCTGAAACTTGTTGGTGCTTGAAGACTGTTAGTAAGATCACAAACTGCTGGTTGGTTCTTCATACTTTTCCTTCTTCCCAGCCTCTGATTCCCCATGAAAATCCTAGTCAAATATTGCTGCATCCTCCTCCTTTTTCCCTCCCTTTCCTCCATTTTTACCTTCATCCTCCAATTGCCTTTTCTTCATAAAATATCCCACTAAATCATGTATTAACCCTTATTCCTCCATTAAATCTCATTTCCTAAGGCTAAAAACCCACCTTTTGGCCTATCGGAACCCCTTTCCCCTTTTTCAAAAATCATGGAAAAACATATAAAAGCGCATATTTCCGTGCGCCAAGATTTAGCCCCTCGGCTAAGCCCCTGCCTTTTCTCCATTCATATGCCCCGACGCCAGAACCATGAACTAAATCCTACGGGCGCTTAATACTTGGAATTTATTTATTACCCGAAAACATTGAAAACCTTTGTAAAATGCAAAGTCGAGTTTATTTTATTTTTCCACCAAAGAAAATCATATTGAAACTCAGCCGTCAATCTGTCCCACGGATCAACGGTGCGTAGTGTACCCCTCATCTGGTGGACCCCCCTTCGCCGCGCTGTTTTCCATTTCCACCGGTTTCGTGCCCGCACCACCTTTCGTCTGGGGGCGGTTTTATACCGTCGGCCAGCGATCCCACACGCTCGTCGACACGTGTTCGGCCATCATCCCAAAACCGCCACATGTTCATTGCCCGCATCGTTAAACCTCGTCTCAGGCCATGCAAATGGATTCATCCTTCGCGTCGATCTGGCCTCCCATCCGACTGCCGTCCATCGCTCTTCCGCTCACCTCTTTAACAACCCGCCCGCCCGTTAAATCTTCTCTGGCGCTTCCATATCCCCGCCGTCGATCTCTCAGATCGATCGTTAAATTCACTCTCCTGGACCACGCACGGCCCATCTTTCTTCTGGCTGATCGTTCAAAATTCCTGAATCATTACCCCCATATCTATTAACGGTCGATCGTCCTTTCTCCCAAGACAAGCCCGCCATAAGCTTTATCCATATAACGCAGGATTTTCTCATTTTTCTCGTATTTTGCAGGGAAAAGTCATTTGTTCGTGGTTTAAACAGGGTTCTCAGACCAGGAGGGTGACGATCCTCTATGGCTAAATTTCTCTGTAGAAATCACCTACAAGGTCAGTTTTCACGTTTCATCGGTGTTTCTAACGGCATTGATGCCTTTTTCTTATCTACACAGCCCTACATAGCAGAGAATACCTGCGAATCGACACAGAGAAAGGATGTCCGATTGTGAAGACAGAATGAACCAGAGCAGCAGTTTTATGAATCAATTGGCGGGGATTACGGTTAAGACGGTTATCAAAAGCCTAATCCCCGGCTCAGAACACGGATTAAAGCAAAACCTAAAAGTGTTCATCAGACAGATCGC